>JADBJO010001523.1:0-52500 GCA_016801955.1 Conus betulinus
CCCTCCATCTGTGACCACAGGCGCTGGATTCCTATGTCAAAGCCTCTTTTTGTACCCACAGGCAGAGCTTTCAGTTCAAGTGCAGCATCATTTTGCCTTTGTTTACTCATCAGCATCATATGTGGTTTTTACCAGAGACGACTACTCCCTATGCTGGACAGGGGATAAAGGGACTGACAGTTAACTTAAACTAGCATGCAAACAAAGGTCTACGAGTGAGAAACTGTTGTGTAGTTTATTGCCTCTGGTATGTTTTGCTAAACTCACCTGTAAATGGCATGGAAACAAAGGTACCCTGAGAACCCGTTTTGAGGTGTATTGGCTCTGTAGGTTTTGCCTACTAAATTTGCAAGTCCAAACTGGGTAAGTTGTGTCAGTACAGTTTTTGCCACCGTACTTTTTTCCCATCACAGATGAGGCGCTAACAGGCACAGGGGTCGAGTTTAGTTTGAGGAAAAAAAAAGAAGTCGAGCCATTGTAGGCTGGAAATAATGGTACCTTTGAATGTCCGCATTTGTGTGGTCACAAATTTACAAGGTACATGTGTGGTGTCGGTGTGTGTGTGTGTGGTGTGTGTGTGTGTGTGTGTGTGTGTATGTGTGTTTTGAGAGGGACTGTTAAAATATATATTACAATTTATACATTGCGTCAATATGGACAGTTCTTTGTTGTTTTTATGGTAAAAGTGTCCTTATGCCATAGCGGATTGGAGATGATGAATTCATTTGGAAAACATTTGTTTTCTTTTTCTGATATGAAATAAAACATCACAGAAGAAAGTCAGAACATGTGGTTTCTCTACTTCTACTGTCAGCGCTAATAATTTTGCTGTCAACCTGCTAGGAGTCAAAGTGGTTGGAGTTTCTTCATGGCATTATATATAAATTAGTGATCGGCAAAAGTAGAAATTGCCATGGTTACTTTCTCCACTTAAGCAACAGAAAAGGAAACCAGCTCTGTTTTTCATGTACACAAATTTCTGGAATTGTTATGTAATATTTATGTATTTCTTTCCTAAACAAACCAGAAAGAAAAGGAGTTCACTGAAACTTTTGATACAGTAATGAAGCTTATCTGACCTTGATATGGAAAAATCAGATATGTTGCTGTTTTCATTTTGCATGTTTCTAGTCAGCTTCACATATGATGGGTGTAAAACACATGTACACTCTTTGCCTGTCATGTAGTGGCTTTCTTCTGCGTCCTTCTGCTCTTCACATTTCTAATTTTCCCATTTCTTATAATTGCTCATATGTTCTCTGAGTCAATATCTGTCCATATCTGTCACTTGTATGCATATGTGCACATTCTATTTAACATTATACCACCTGCTTTTATAAAGATATACATTCTAGACACACTCACATGTATTTGAAAGCATACACAAACACGTATGCATTTGTGTGTGTGCACACCCACTTTGGTATGCACATTTCTGTGTGTGTGTTTGTGTGTGTGTGTGTGTGTGTGTGTGTGTGTGTGTGTGTGTGTGTGTGTGAAGCACAGGAAACAAGACAAATGGACGTGATGTGATTATTTCCAGATTTTGCAGGGAGATAGGGATGAGGTGGTGGTGATGATAGGAGTGGGGGCATTCTTTAGTTTTGTTTGTTGATCCTTTACTCTTTCATTCCTACTTTTTCTATGAAACCATTACTTCCTCTTGTTCTTAGATTCTGATAATACGAGTATGCCCTTCATTCCTGGATTTAGAGAGAAAAAAAAAGAAGTGTAAAGTCAGAACTGCCACATATGCAGTAGCAAACCAGCCAAATAGAGCAGCGACCACTTTCCCATGCTGAAGGGCTGTCTGTCATCCATTCCATTCATAAACACTGCTGCGCGAGTGACCCGGTCATGACGTGTACCGATGATGCGACTTGCGTGAAGTTCCAAGCACTTACCGCGAGAACCAATTTTCCGGGCTGCAGGAAGGAAAGGAGGGATTTTGTGCTGCCCAGTTTTCCGGGCTGTAGGAAGGAAGGGTAGGATTTTCTGCAAACCAGAAAACCAGGTTGTAGGGGATGAAAGAGTTAAAGTTTCTGTGACCAAACTTCTGAAGACAAGCCATTCAGTGGGTCCCAGATCTGCTGGGAATCTCAACACCCTGCTGTCTGACGTGAACACAGCAACACACTCCTGGTATTCATTGAATCCTTATTATACACTGTATTTGTCCCGATGGGAGGAGTAGAGTGGGTATACTAAGGCGATATACAGGTGGAGTGTTAAGCCAATTGCAAGCACATAAAAAAATGTATGTCTTTCATTACAATTTCTTAAAGATAAAAAGTGAAACAGTGTGGTTTTGTGACCTTTTCCCAACAAAATAACCACTGCTGGTTGAGTTGTCCGTCTTTAGCCCAGGGGCACATCCCAGTCTCCAGGAACACCTCTACTGTCCTTTGGATTTGAGATCTCGACCACAAAGAAGAATGTTGACTTGTCTAGCAGACTTCATGTTCCACATGACAGCACCCAGAGGTGATGCACAGTCTCAGGGTGATGGAGAAGAATGTTGACATGTCCAGGAGACTTCATGTTCTACATGACAACACCCAGAGGTAATACAGTCCCATGGTGAAGAATTCTGACATGTTCAGAAGATCCAATGCTCCCGCGCGACAACTCCTAGAGTTATTACACGGTCCCCTGGTGTCAAAGAAGAATACTGAGGTCCACATGGTCACATCCAGGGGGTGCACAGTCTCCTGGTCTCGGGCTCTGGAGACATGCAGTCTGTCAACTGATGACGTGTAGCCCAGCCAATCATGACGGCCACCACTGGACTCCCCCTCCCCCACCTCCTAATGGAGAGGTGTGGGCTCTTTTGGT
Source organism: Conus betulinus (assembly GCA_016801955.1). NCBI lineage: Eukaryota > Metazoa > Mollusca > Gastropoda > Neogastropoda > Conidae > Conus > Conus betulinus. Next base: position 2,836 of record JADBJO010001523.1, read on the forward strand.
ACACACTATATGGCCAACTTCTGGAAGTTTTGTGCTTGTGACATCCTCGTTCTGCTTCTCTCTTTGATTTTTTCAAAATATTTTTTGTTTTTTTGGTGTTTTTTTTATTTTAGTCTTTCCGTACTGTCATCTGCTTTCTGTGCTGTGTGGTTCATTCTCCAGTCCTGTGTTCTAGATAGTCTTTCACTTTTTTTTTCCCCTCAGATCAGAATCTATGACACATCAGGTTTTGTGCTGTAATGTGGTGACCAGGTAATGAGATTGTACCTGCTGTCTGCAGTGGACATTCGGCTGTCCATTCCACAGCGTCTCTTGGTCCATGTGACTTTTAAATGTATTTCTTGTTGTGTTTCCTTGCTTACTTCTCTTTTTTTTTTTATTTGGGGATGAGAAATTTGGCAGAATGACTGATGTCCCCTACACAGCCTTGTTTCATCTGCCTTAGAAATCTTAGCAACCATGTTCTTGTCTGGATCTTTGTATGTTGATGTTGTCTTTGTCATGTCTTTTTAAGGGTGGCGCATTTTCCGTGCCCTAGTTGTGGAACGAAGTGCCATCCTTAAAAAAAAACTTGAGAGAAAAAAAAAATCGAATTGAGATGACAGCCCTGGAAAGTCCCTGTGTGGTCGGTGGGAGTATAATCACAGAACTAGAATCACACTCCATCAAAGTGGTGTGCAACCTGTGGAAGAGTGAGTGCAGGGATACCATGTCATGGTGTGCCATTCCCTCCAACTCTCTTCACCCAACAAATGGGTCATCTGTTGGGACAATTGTCAGAAATCAGGGAGGAGAAAACAAAACAAAACAAAACAAAACAAACTCATGTCGTTAGCAGTGCGGTTTGTTTACATTGGTATATCAGAAAAACACCTTTTTCAGCTGGAATGATTGTTTGGAGAGTGATGAACTTGATCAACATTCAGTGATGCTGGGTATCCTTCAGTGTGGATCCCCACAAAATGCAGGGTTGAAAAACAAACTTTGTGTGAGGAAGTCATTTTGTGAGTGAAAACAAAATTATTTTTTTCCAGAGGGAAGTAACAGTAGGTACAGACTGAAAGAATTACTTCCCATGTAATTTCTTAGGGCATGGAAAGGACTAAAATGTTAATGTTTGTGTCTCTGGGAAGCTTTAATGTTCCTTGGAAATGTATTCTTTCATGGATCAAAATCAGTCCATAACACTAACTTTACAGTGTTTATGTCCTGTGGGATGATTTGTGATAATCTGGTGGAACAGATTCTGGACTCCACCCTCTGATTCAGGTCCTTCATGCCTGGGCCAAGTTCCATGTGTTGTGTCACCTGGATCAGTAGTGTTTCCATAGTCTTGCTAAAAGAAGAAAACAAACTTGTGCACATACACACACAGACCGAGAGATGCAGGGCAAAAACAATACCGTGCATCAGAGAGGTTAATCCTTTATGGATTTTTACAATAAAACCCAAAATCAGAAAGGTTAATCTTCAGTGGATATTTACAATGCTCTTGTTGGTGCTGAACACGATCCTGAACTGATCAAACACCATAAGAAGTGGAAGCGATGTATTTTGAACCATCTTCAGAACAATGCAGTGTCTTCACTTAGCACAGTTCACAGTACTATTAAAGTGTTCAAACAATACTGAATATTCTCATGGTATACGTGTGTCTGCAGAGAAAACATTTCTGTGCATCATCTTTGTTTGAACGCTCAGTGTTGATCTTGCTCTATCAGGAGAAAGGTATTGAGATGACTAACTTTGATAGTGTCAATACTGTCTTATACGGTTCATATGTTGTGGAAATTGCCATGGTCATTTCCCAGTCACAGGTTGCAAAATTTTTTTGATAAAGATCAACAATTTTGTGTTTCACAGGGGTATTTCACTTACACATATATATATATATCAGATGTGGGATTGAAAGTACTAACATGGATGATAAATTGAGTGTGGAGTTTTTTTTTGTTTTTCTTTAATAAATGTCTAATATCATCTGGCGACGAAAAGACATTAGATAAACCACTGAACTGAAACAAGGTTGGTTTCATTCATAGACACTCACGCCTACATGTCAACATTGTGTGTTCAGCCCCAACAATGTGATTGATTTATCATTTGTAAATACTGACTGTGTGGGTTCATTTTATTCTCCTTCTCTGAGCATTTTCTCTCTTCTTATCTTAGAGTGTTTATTCAGAGGTAGATTTGGTGTGATTTCAAGAATGTTTCAGAGCAACAAAACATTATTTTGAAAAAATAAGTGTTTATTGTGAGGTCAAGCTGGTATTGACAAAAAGTGCACCAAGAAAACAAGTCTTTAAACTAAAGTGGGGGGGGGGGGGGGGGAGCATTTATTAGCACATTTTACTGTGTATGTATTTCAGTGTTTTTGACTTTAGATGTGCATTGTGTAAAAATGCGTGTGTAAGCTGTGTGATGGTAATGTTGGGCCACTTCACAGTTCTCTGGATTGTATGTCCATCAAAGAAAGCATGAATGCATTGTTGTTCATGTGGCTTCCATGTTAGCAGCTTATACATGGAAAATATGAACTGACAGGCAGATCAAGGTGCAGCATGCGTTTGTGTAGTGTGTGGAATTTTGAAATGTCCTCAAATAGTCTTTATTGAAAATGTGTGTTGTGTGTGAGTGTGTGTGTGTGCGTGTGTGTGTGTGTGTGTGTGTGATGAGGAATTTAGAAATGTCTTTAAACAATGCCCTTTGAAAATATGTTGTGTGTGTGCGCACGTGCATGCAAACATGTGTGTGTTTGTGTGTGTGTGTGTGTGTGTGTGTGTGTGTGTTGTATCCTTTGAAAGGGGGTAAAGTGTCTTTCTAATTTCAGTGATAATTATTACCGGGTATAACACAAACATTGGACAATGGTAACAAGGAAATATAGGATATAGTAACAGTAATGAAAATTCCAAATATTCCTGGATTAAAACAGGTGGCTTTAATAAAGGAACATTTTCTGAAAACTGAAAATCATTCTAGACTTCACACAAATAGCCCTTTCTCATTCATGGTTTCATTGTATAATGAATTTTATCAACCTTCTTTGAAATTGAATATAAGTGATTGCAAAATCAGTTAAGTTTAGAAATTAGTGATGTGTGTTGTGTGTGTGTGTGTGTGTGTGGTGTGTGTGTGTGTTTAGGACAAAACTCCATTCGAAAATTTCTTATAGTCCTTCTATTCAGTGGTCATAATGAGCAGATGGTCATATCAATCAAGTGGTCAGAATAAGCAGTATTATCATTATTGGCAGTGTGTGTCAGGTGGTAAAAGGGTGCAGAGTATTTGAAGTCAGTGGAGGTGTGTGACAGCTCTTGAGGGCAGTCAGTTTGTCTTGACCACACCCCTGGTTCATGGTATCTTCATAATCACCCTTGGCCACAGGGTGTGGCAAATGAGGACCTGATTTAAATGAAAATCAATCCCAGAACAAAACCCTGGTTCACTTCATCAGTGGCAGTTGAGCTGCTTCTGTCCTGTGTGAAGGCAGCAGTCTTCCCAGTGTCCTGTATTATAGTCACCACTATCAACTTCTGTCAGTCTTGGTATGGTCTTCCCACTGTGTCCTGTATTATTGTCACCACTATCAACTGTCAGTCTTGGTATGGTCTTCCCACAGTGTCCTGTGTTATTGTCACCACTATCAACTTTCAGTCTTGGTATGGTCTTCCCACTGTGTCCTGTGTTATAGTCACCACTATCAACTGTCAGTCGGTAAAATTTTGTATGGTCCTCTGTGAGTGTCCACTGGCACTGTCACCAGCTGTCAATTCCTATCAGTCCTGATAATCAGATCAGAGTAAGGAGTAAACGAGAGAATGGAAGATCTGATTTGAAATGTGGATTATAAACAATACGAACAAAGACCAAAATGCTTTGTTTTCCTTTACTCTATTTTGTTTTGATTTCTTCACCTTGTTCATGTGGTTCTGCACTCGGGGAGAATTCCTTACTTTTTTTTGAGGGGGGGGAGAGAAATGGGAGGGGGCACAAACAGAATGTTTATTTCTTTCATTATTATTTCCACATCAGCCTTTTTGTACTGCACATTAGTCTGTGACTGCTGACACGATAGCACTGGATGGGCACCAGCAGTGGTGAGTTAAACTGTGCAAAATGTGAAACTTAGGTTTCTATGTCCACCAAAGAGATCTGTAAATGGCATTGGTCTGTCTGTGTGAAGACTGATAAAAAAAAAAAAATCATTTGAAACTGTTTCGCAAGTGTTTGCTTGGTGAAGGCTGATATATATTTTTGTTGTTGTTGTTGTTGCACATTGTGTTTCATTTTACTTCTTGGGTGTGTGTGTGACCCTGTAGTTTTGCTGTGATTCGTTGTGGCAAGTTTGTCTAACTAACCTGCCATTTCCTTTGGTTGTCCAGTTGTTGAAGTGGACCATCTAATTATGATGTTGACATCTGTCCTTAATGCATATAACTAGGTGGTCATCAGAAAGCCGAATAATTTACCTCTTAATATGCAATCTGAGGGTGCTGTACTCTACACTAATATACTGTTACATAACTCTGTTTACATGGACAATTTGGGATTTAGTGTTTCTGGACATTTTCATTAAACCTTTCATATAAGTTGAAATGTTGGGTTCTGTTCAGCCTGAAAGTGGGCCAGATATTTAGAAATAGGCATGTATGTGTAATAACGTTACTTATGTAGCTCAGTGTGAGAAACCAGATAGAACTGATTTTTTAAACAGCAAAGAATCTCCAAAAAATCAATGCATGTCAGGTCCTAAAATATCTAGTACAAGTACCAGTTTTATGTTGTAATCATACTGGTATATTCATCATGTTCTCATTCTTTTTTTGTTTTTGTTTTTGTTTTTAAACCAGCTTGTTGTAAACATTGATTCAATGCATTGTTCCATTTTTCAGTGCTCTAAATGGTGATTTATTTACATACACAATATAGTCAACAGGATTGGGCAACAATCAGGCATTCTGAGGTACTGCAGAACAAAATTCTGACATCCTAAAGAAAAATGACTCATTTAAGATGAGAACAGACATTTGTGGAACAAACCAAATGTTTCAGAGGAAAAATGAATCTGAACATTTGGAACACACTAAGTGTAAGCTGTCTTTTGAGGGGAAAATTGAGAAATAAAAGTTTCCATAGAAAAACTTTTGTGAAAACTCCGTCTTTTCATAGGAAAATAGAAATCTGAAAGTACCCAAAGGAAAAGCATCTGGGCTGTGGATGATTAAAAGCATATTCAGTGTATTAGTACATTATTTGATTTCATGAATCTACATAGATGATTAAAAACATATTAAGTGAATCTATTCTTCATGTAATTTTAAGAACATTGACATGAATTTTTGCCATAGACACGTCTCAGATTGCTAAACAAATACCTTTATTTTTCAGCCCCCACCCCCCAGGTCTCACCCCTCCCCATCCACATCCTCCCCTTCCCAGCTCTTCAGATCATTTTTGGTCAAGACTTCATATAGACCACAAGAAAACAAAAAGCATGAGCAGCAGAGATTTGCTTTGCGTATGTCTGTTTCATGTCAGTGTTCTAATTAGGTACTGCTCAGAAGTGGTACTTATGTCTGCCCTAATATATTGCATGTCAGTTGTGCCTTGGAGCCAACATTTTGTTCCTTGCTGATAGTTGCCCCCATATTTTCCTACTGGTTTCAAAAAGCAAAAGACTGATGCTGGACAGGGATAAGATTGTAAGTGTTCTCGGTTCTGTACTGGGTTCGCTGATGGATTGTTAGGCCTGGATGAAGGCAGGAGTGACACAATGTTCAATGCCCATGAATTGCATGCTTTTTTTCCTGAAAAGAAAGGGAAAATACTGCAGTACTAGATGTTATTAACCTTCGCTTTAGTTTTGTTACCAGTCAGTGTGTGTGTGTGTCCTTGTGTGTGTGTATATATAAATATAGATAGATTGAAAGATAGATAGATATATTAGATCAGTAGATAGATTGCATACATATTCAAGATCAGTCAGCAGATTGATAACATACATATTTGAGATACACAAGTAGATTACATGGGTATTCTAGATTTGTAGGAAAAAAATTTTTTTTATTAGATTCCTTACATATTTTACATAGATCAGAAGACAGAGTCCTTTCATATCTTAAGCAGATTGGGATATGTTCCTTGCATATTTTACACAAATCAGCAGATATTGTATTTTCATAGAACAAAACTTTATACCAGCTACAGAATCTGTGGGTGCATGAGCCCTCACTCACTATGAAATATGTTCCAACAGTGTTTGGGTTTGCATGAAGCTAGACAAGCACTTAACAGCAGACTCTGTTGAGACCTTGCTCAGAAATGTATTAATCATTGGTGATTTTTTTTTTTTTTTTTTTTTTTACATAATTTCAGCAAGATGTGTTTCATTTGATCTACAACTTTGTAGAATTTTTTTTTTTTTAGACCTTGTAGCATGTTTTGAATGAATTCTGTTGAAAACAGATCCCATTTTCAGACTTTCTAGCATGTGTTTGAATGAACTGTTTTGTTTGGGACCTTTTTCCAACATATATGAAATTAATGTCAATATGGTAATGAAGGTGACAGAGGTGAGCTGGGTAATAAACATAAAAGACATGAAAATTGTTTCACTCTTGGAACAGTCTAAATACTGACCAAAAGACACAGGAAACAGTCAGTCATTATTTAGTCAACATCACTTTTGTTGTTTTTCTCTCTGATCAGCTACTTACAAAACCATAACTTGCTTTGCATGCTTCTTTGATTGTGCTTGATTTTGCTTTAGATGCGCAGACTTTACTCCAAGCTTTTGTATACAGGCGAACAACACTTGCCAGCTTTCAGTTTTTTGTAGATTAGAGCATTTGCTGGGAATTCTTTTTGTCCATAAAAAACACATGACTGCATGGTAAGATTGGTAAGTGCAAAATGAGATGTATTTCATCCATTGGTGTTGGCGCTTATATAGCTGCATGTTATGTGAAGCCTTTATGACCTGTACCCTAGAGGATAAACTTTACCTGGAAGTGTGTGTGGTGTGAAGATGATTGCACTGGTGAATGTTATTGTATTATCTTTATCGCAATAAAGTAGGTTGGTGGTAAACACATAGAAAACTGGTAATATTCCAAAACCTGGAAAAAGTTACTGCAGTATGCAAAATATGTGTCCAGTGTAATGAGCATCTTTTAATTTCACCTGTGGAATATGAGCAGGTACAGTTACTGCCACAAGATAGTGCTTTGTCAATATAACACTGAATAACATCAAACTGATCTTCTGTCAAGTTAACTTCAACGTGATTACAGTCATTGCCACTCAAGAATGACAGGGATCAATAGTATTTGTGGCTGTGAAACATTATGTGAAGCTAATGTGTATTTTTGGAATAGGTGCAGAAAATGATAGAAAATCTTATTAAGTGACGTTGGAGAATAAGTACTGTAAGCTGAGTGAGATTGAAGTTATGTACATGTAATTGGGTCACCATGGGAATGAGAGTTGCCTACCTTGTAACTGTGACCTAGTATTCTACATTTTGTTTCAGAATACGTATCAAGAGATAAACCTTACTCGAAACTGAACGATCAACAAAAAAAAAACAAACAAACAAAAAAACAATGCCATGAGATGATTAATGGTTAGTTCAGCACAGATTCAATCTAATCAATCTTTTGTCAGGTTTTATGTCCACTTTCTTCTTGCAGACCCCCTTTCAAGCTGTCAGGCGGCGGTCGCAGTCGTCCCCCCTCAGGTTCGGTGTCCCAGCGCAGTTCTTCAGGTGGTCATGGGCGGACCTCCCTCACCCAGCTCCAGGCCTCTGTGTCGCCCATGGTCAGGAACAAACTGTCTGAACGAGCCAGCCGCATCCGGGCCCGACGACACAGCGCTCTGGAGACCTCCGACGACACAGATGACGACACATCTTCCGATTCCTCGGACGATTAGACAACGCGTGAGGGAGACCGTAACCCATGGTGCTAACTCGTTGGTTGTTAAGGAAACAAGTGTGTTGGTCAATGATGATTTCACTTTCGTGGTGGATCATGGGTATGGGAATATGGTTTCCAAGCAAATTGGTTCCAGCTTTTTTTATTTCTCAATCACTTTAATATTTGATGAGTGTTCACACTGAAGAGACACTTGGAAAAATTCAGTTTTCAAGACCGTTTTAAAGATAGATTTTGAAAATGTCAGGGACATGCGAATGGTTGAGAGAGTGGGGACATTTCTAGGAAATCTTTTAACCTATACTTGCCATGTCATGTATCAGCTGATTTGCATTTCTTGATTAAAGAGAGTTTTTACAGTATGCCACCATCTGTATTTCATGGGTCTTTTAGATTAATACTCATTCTTGAAGCAGTTCAGCTCTGTGCTCTTATGTCTGTATCATGGGCTTCTAAATCTCTTCATCAGTTATCTCCTTTCTTATGTATTTCTGTTAATGAAACTTAACTACTTCACCTTATCACAGATCACTTTTCTTTCAATCAAAAATTTGTTTTCTTCATTACTGTATACCAAACAAAGAATGTACAAAGTGTTCAGTCGTTCATTACAGAGCATGTGTGTGAAAAACAAAACTAGTGAAGCATACTATCAAAGACAATTTAACATTCAAAGCAGAGCCTGTATGTGATAACCAAAGCTACTGAAATTAGTGTCAAAGAGAAATTAACATTCAATGATCTTTAAGACTTAATGTTGTTTACTTTATAACATTGGTTTTGTGAATAAAATATTTGTTCTCTGTTTCTTTGCAACCTTGTGTGTGTATCTCCTGTCAGTAGTATGTGCACAGGTCTGATGAAATGAACTGAAATCATACTACACATCAAGGCAGCTGGCGCATGAATGATCCATCCCATGTTGTCTGTACAGCAGAGCCAGTTGCAGGATAGGGACATACTGTGTTCTCTATGTAAGCACACAACTGTGTATTCTCTACTATCTCCGTTCACATAAATTATGGTGATTATAGCTCCCTGTATTTCTTCTTCCTGTCCTTCCTCATTTTCTGCATTTCTACCTCTGTCTCCTGGTGTAGATTGCTGATCCTCTCTCTTTATTGTTTTGTGCCTGTCTACCTGTCTTGTTTCCTTCCTCTCTTCTCTTCCTGTATTGCTGCATGCTTGCTGCATGTCATTTGTGCTGGTATCACCACTATCTGCTTTTACATTGTTTTTACAGCACCATGCTGCTATGATCCTGTGTGGCCACAGACAGACTTTATATTGATCATCTACGTGTAAATCATCTTCAAACAAATTCCGTGAGGTAACTCTTCTCCTATACTGCATAATATAGACAAATCTTTTCACACTTTTTTCCTTCAAGTTTTTTTTTCACCAAGACGACAGTTACAGACTCTGGCATCAATGTTGTATATAAAAGATCTATCATTCCCAAGTTGTTAGTTCACTGATTCATATTCACAAAACATTTAACAAATGTTCCCATGAACTAAAGTTTGAGAATCTGGACTTTGTGCCTACTTCAGCCTGAGGGAAGATGGTGATGGAATGGATGGCATGTAGAGGGAGGACCTCCATGTCCATGCCCCCCTCCACATCAACACCTGTGATCAAGTTGTGTCTGAGTCTTCAGTGTCATCCATTCAGGGCTCATTGTGATGAAAGACATATCTTCAGAGAAGACTTCCATGTCCATGTCCATTCCCACCCTCCTCCATCCTATCGACATCTGTGATCAGATGGCGTTTGATTCTTCAATGTCCCCCAGTCAGGGTTCATACTGATGGAAGACATTGCCTAAAGAAGGATCTCCATGTCCATGTGCTCCCACATTAACATCCTTGATCGTATGATACTCCAGTCTACAATATTGTCGTCAGGATTGATGGTGATGGTACAGATGTCAGTCACCTACACAGGGGACCTCCATGTCCATGTCCCCCCCCCCCCCCCCAATCAATACCTGTGATCAGGTGGGTTTGAGCCTTCAGTGTCACCAGTCAAGGTTTATGGTGATAGAGGAGACCTCCCCCACAAAGACCTCCATGATAATGTCCACACATTTCCCTATCAACATCTGCATTCAGATGATGTCTGATTCTTCTGCGCCACCCAGTCAAGGTTCATACAAATGGAAGAGACATCACCTGCAGGGAGTACCTTCATATCCATGACTTTCCCCACATTAACAAACCTGTGATCAGATGGCGTCTGAGTCTACGGTGCCACCCTGTCAAGGTTCATTCAGACTTCTAAAATGAAAAAAATCCAAGAACTGTTTAAGAACTTTTCAATACACACAATTTGACAGTTTATACAGGAAATAGTCATGCATGCGTTGGTTGCTTTCTACAATCACTTTCGCAGAATTCAATGTCAGACATGAGTGGAGTGAAAAATTTCTGGCAGATAAAATAATAAACTCCTTTTTTGGTTGCATTTTTGTGATTTCTCAACAAAATGTAACTTGCTCCATCAAAATAACCATTTTCAGCACTCTGAGATACTTGTTTAGAAGCACAGAACTCCAAGTTTTAAGGACATTTTTAGTCCTTGAATCGAGGCATCAAAATTCAAGTTTTATGGACTTCTGAGGATTTGTTTAAACCCTGCCAGTTCATGAAGACACATTTCGGTGTTATCAGAAGGAGTAATGGTAGAATAAACAGTGTCCCTTGCATGTTGAATCAGAACAGGCACCAATGAAGTGATTGAGCAGTGGTGCAGTCTCTCCTCAGGTGGGTTGCATTACGATGACCAGATCAGATACTGATGGCTGAAGCTCCCTGAGAACTGCTGGTGCTGATGTTGCCACATGATCCTGGGTGCTGTTGGTTTTCAGGAAGCCAGAGTGAGTTGTCTTAGACTGGGAGAAATGCTATGACTAGAGCACAAAAGGTAGTTTGAAATACAAAACAAAACAATTATTTCAACCCACTGCCTGTCAGATAGTCCTAATAGAACAAGAACAGAATGATGCAAACAAGGAAACTGTATATCCAGGGCTTCCACAGATGAAAATCAAGGACAAGGACTTTCCATGCGATGACAAGGACTTCTCCATTGTCATGTCCTTAGCTTATGATGCATGCACCAGGACTACATATGGACATAAAATATGCATACACATCACACGGAGTACACATGTACGTGTAGAATGCATACATATCAGACTGTCGGTGCACATGTACCTGCTAGACACATAGACACACACACGGGCAAAGATAAAGGAAAGAAAAAAAAACAAACAAAAACCAAGATGCTGGTCATTAAGTTTAACACTGCAATGTCTTTCACGTTGTGCATGCAGATGCACAGCATTCTTGGAATGACGATCCATTTTTCAAGTGGCTGCACAATGTTGCTTCTCCCATGGACTTGGAACTGGATACAGCATATCGTACAAACTTTGGGTTCTGTCACAAAGAAGTTACTTTTGTAATCATCTTTTTAACCACCAATCTTGAACACTTCCAAGGCATCGCTGTCATTCTCTTGTCAACTGGCTGCATTTGGCCAAAGTTTGTGAGCCGTCCATGAATGGAAGCTGCTTGAAGAAAGAAGTTGCGGACTACTTTTTGCTTCAGAGAGTTCATTTCTCAGCTCATCTTATTTGTCAACAAATGACCGCCAGTTTGTCAACAGTCGATCTTCAATGTGAAATTGCAAAAAGCATGCTCAAAATTGATGGAAACTATAATGCCTTTTGTTCCCTTTCGAAAGTATACTCACAGCACCCACAGCTCTAAACAAGGACAGGATTTCAATCTACAAGGACTTCCAGCCCAATTCATGGTCCTGCAAGGCCTTGGACTCTTCCACTTTGTCCCACGACCTACCAGTATTCACAAGGACGGATCAGACCTTGATATCAGCAGGAATGAAGAAAACCCAGTGAAGTCACAGACTGAGGACACTGCCATGGAATTTCTGATTTCTGTTGTCGTCGGCTTCTGTTCCCCAATGCAACGATCCCAAGAGGGGGAAAAAAATTACACCAACACCCACACACATCACAAATATGGCCATCATCACACACACACAAAAAAAGGAAAATTTAATACAGTTTACATGGTCTGTTTTACAAAGACTGATTTTACAAATAAAAACAAAAGAACGAAAAAACATACGAGCCCTGGGTATGAGACAGGCACCCCAAATCCTGTCCTTGAGAGTCTCTATATTGTATAAAGTGACCATGAACTTGACTGTCTGTTTCTGTAAACAAGTTTAACAACCATACTCAGCACGCACAACATTCTCAAAGACACAGAAGTTATATCGAGAGAAACTTTACTGCATAAATCAACTGCATGCAAAGCAAGCTTTCCAAAAAGCAAAACATGCCAAGTGTACCAAAAAGGTTCATCTGAAAGACTGCAATATATACAAAATGCATTAAGACAGTCACAAATGCAATAACAGGTTATCTAGAAAAACTGTCTCCCACCCCTCTATTTTTTCTTCTTCTTTTAAAAAAATGATGTTTTTTTTTACATCAAATTAAAAAAAAAAAAAATCATGCACATGCTCAAATATATGTACACACACAACACACACACACACAACACACACACACACACACACACACACACACACACACACACTCGTTCATATGCATACAGAGTCACCAAGTGCCAAAAGACCAAATGAAGCAACATGTCCTGTGCCAGCCCAATGTTAATAATACAGATGCCTTCATTCACAACTCTCTAATTTCAGGTCTCCTCCACTCTCTGGTTTTGATTCTCTTGTCTACAGTTCTCTCTCTCTCTCTTGCACAAATAGATGATCCAGGTAGTAGGGGCGCTGTGGTCTCTACAAAAGCGCAACGTTTCACATCTGCACATTTCTACTGTCAACATAATTTACTACTCACAAAAATACAGCAGCCAAGGAGAACAGCCACTTTTGCTGTAATGATCTAAGGGGGGGGAAACTACCATAATTCAGGGCATTCAGTGCAATCTATTTCACTTCCCAGAACTACCCATTCACAAGAGATCTTCAGCTCTCAATGCTGATGTGGTCCAGTACCCATCAATAATGTGATGACTTTCTCAGCACATTCAGCACTGTTGCTTGCAACAGGTTTTTAGTAAGGGTGTTCAGTCACCTTGTTCAGATGGTCTACCATAATACAGTGTCAGAAAGTATCTTGAGTTGAGCGTTGCATACAAAAGTCTTCATGCTGAGGGATCACAGAAGTCGAGTATCAAAGGATAATTCTATGGAGAGGGACAGGATGAGCTTGGGGAAAGGACAGTGGCATGGGTTGAGAAAAGTTGGTCCAATGGTGGCAGTGAGCCACATTCCCGTGAGAAGCTGGTGGAGCGGAGGATCCAGTCTGTTGACCACTAAGCCATTCCTCAGATCTTCCATCCAATCCTGTTCAACTGAGATGTGGACTTGCTTCTGCTGTGAGCTCTGGGGACAACGGGAACATCTTCATCACAACAGAAACATCTCCCTCACAACGGGAAACATCTCCATGACAACAGAGACATCCCACATCAAAACAGATAACAGAAAACATCTCCATCACAAGTGGGACACACAGGGACATTTTCATCACAAGTGGGACAACAGGAACATCTTCATTACAACAGAAACATCTCCATCACACAGAAACATCTCCATCACAAGTGGGACAACAGGAACATCTCCACCACAAGTGGGACAACAGAAACATCTCCATCACAAGTGGGACAACAGAAAACATCTCCATCACACAGAGAAACATCTCCATCACAAGTGGGGCAACAGAAACATCTCCATCACAACAGAAAACATCTCCATCACAAGTGGACAAACAGGAACATCTCAATCAAAACCGAAACATGAATATGACGACAGGAACATTTCCTTGACAACAAGAACACTACGACAGAAAAATATACATGACAACAAGAACACAGTGAACACCTGCAGGACAAAGGAAAAAACAAAACAACTAAACATCCGCATGACAACACAAACATGACAAGGGAAAAACAACATTGATATGACAACAGAAACTTCACCAGTTATATAAACGGGACTAAACGAATTCCAGTGCACCAGAAAAATGTGAAGAAAATGTTGGGGTTGATAAGGTTAGCCACAGGTGACAAAGGAAAGAACTTACAAGCTTTATTGGGACCCGTCGTGGGTTTGAAGCAGTCATCTTTGACAGGGGCTGGCGTTCGCATCCTGCGGGCAGCGGCTTTGTGGGCTGCATGTAGCCAGGCCTGCTGGTCTCCGACACACCTGCAAACACACCTCAGTGCTGGGTCATGGAGGCCTGCAGCCATTACTGTTCAGCTTTTTTCAGCTCCATTTTCATTAGCACGCTTTGCTACCCACTAAACCTCACCAGGGCTGATTCAAATACCTTTCTGCTCAGCAGAGTTTCAACGTTACATTCAAGTGCCACGTTTTGATGCAGTTCTGCTCCTAACTGCAGGTGTTGGCATTCTACCTAGCCTATCTGTGCGTGCCTGAAATACAAGTGGTTCCATGGGCTTTCTACCAGAGCTGTGGCCTGAAGCAAGAGGTGTTCATTCTCAACTACCCAACTGTTCCCGAAATTACAGATGTTTCACTATGCATTCTATCAGAAGTTTTGGACGTGAGGCAGCAGGTATGCTCAAAACTAACTGATTTTTTTTTTTTTTTGCTTCTCTGACTTGGTCTGAGCAGTGCATTTTTTCAGCGCAAACCCAAGTAAGCCCCATAGTCAGTATGCCAAATTATCAAAATCAATGTTTTCCAACCTGCATGACATTCAATGAATTAGCCTTCAAATTTTCAGTAATCACCAGACTGTAGTTTTTACCCCCCCCCCCCCCCCCCCCCCCCCACCCTCCCAAGTCATAACATTTTAAAACAGGGATGATGATATTCTGAATGCATGGTGGGTTTCAGTCTGCCAGGGAAGCTGGCTGATGCAAGTTCTGAGCTGTAGCCATAGATACAACATTATCTCACATGCCTCTATCCATAAATGAATACAGCAATTCCTAAATTCCTCACTCCTTCACAATTTATCAATGCTATCTCACTGCAAACTATGTACAATGGCATCTCCCACAATTGTTCTGAAGCAAAGTTTCTGTAGTTGTTTCCATCAGTTTCAGAAATTGTCTTTACCACTGAATATTGTTATCTGAGATGAACAACAGTGTCTTGTGTGAGGATCATTCTCCCATTGGCATGCATGGAGTGGAGTGCGGTGAGGTCTTACCAATGTTTGTGTTCAATGACCAGGTTTTTGTATTCAGTGTGATAATCACTATCTCCTAGGCATGCAGGGAGAGGTGTGTGGTGGTGTTTTACCAGTCATATGTCCAGTGACCAGAGTTACTGTGTCCAGTGTGATGATAATTGTCTACATAACATATAAAGAGTAGTATATGGTGACGTCTTTCCAGTGTTGTCAAATCTATCAGAGTTATTGTATCCAGTGTGATGCTCATTCTCACCCATGGCATGCGAGGAGAGGTGTATGGTGAGGTCTTACCAGCCTTGTGTCCAGTGACCAGGTTCTCCACCAGGGATGGCATGCCCAGCTGTTTGAGGCGACGCATATTATCCAGGGCCTGAGGGCCTGCAATGTACCACTGTCCCGCCCACCATTCTTCGGGGTCTGCGCCTCCCTGCTGCCCTGTTGCATCACACAGCACATGGTCATGAAGAAAACCCAGCAGTCACCAGGAAACATGCACCAAACGCTATGCTCCAGTACCAGTACTAGGGTTGCTGAATCAGCTAGCACAAATATAAACATCTGTGTTGTTGTGTCTTTCATTCAGAGAGTGTTTGCTGATGGATAGTGTTCGCCATGGGCTTATATCTTCGTTTCCTGTTGGAGCAAAAGTGACTACGGTTAAATAACACATTATCATACATACCTTTATCATGATTTTGTTACATGTTACATACAAAACTTATGATGTACCAGACAAGTCACAGTGTCTCTACAGTGGGACGAAGACATGGCAGTAGCAACGCAGGTTTATTGTCCCTCAGAAATGTTGTTAGGTCATCTATAAAGCTTTTGGTATGGTGGCAGAGGGAGACATCACATAAAGTGCACTCAAGTGTTTCTGAGGTTCACCCCTTTCGGGCTACCCGACCCATTCATGACCCCCCTGGTGACATACTCTTCCTGTATCGATCAGGGGGGTATGGCCTTCTTACAGCCATGAAATAAAAAATTGATTTGTACATACTAATATAGGTGCCTGGGCCAAACATTTGGCTTCACTGTGGGCCAAAGAAAACTTGACCTAAAACAGACAGCACAAAAGAAATAAGAAAGGCAGTGTGATGTTTGGTGGCTGTGGGCAGACTGCCATTGCTTGCTGGAGCATGGTGAGAGTATGTTCATTTTCAGGATCTCTTAATCTGGTATTGCCAACTACAAAAAAGCTTGTGCGAAACAAGTCTTTAAAACCGTGGAGTATCACACCCCCAAATATGCATGAACTGTCAGAGATCTGATTGTCTGTCGGGCCTGCTCAGCCGATTCTCCGATCGGGCATCGATGGAAAAACCTCGCACTCATGAAGGGGTGGCACCAGATTAGGAGGTAAACTTGGGGTTTGGCACAAACGTCGCACAAACTTTGCTTGCTTTTTGTGGGTTGTTGTTTTTTTAATGAATATCAATCAACTGAAACTAAATGCAATCGAGATCAACAGACTAGTGGAACAAGCCACAGTCTTGTTGCACTGAGGCATTCTAATTGAAGTCAAATAGTAAGGAATATGTTTGAGGTGTCTGATGCACGACAGTGGCAACAAATACTCATGTGATGCGGCCCATTTCTTGGCAGATGAACCCCTCTACCCAGAAAACCCCTTTGCTTTCTGTTTTGAAATGAAGGGGTGTTTTCTTATCCAGAGATGCTTTATATATGATGCGCGTGAGCATAACTGAATATTTAGGGTGCAAAAGTGACACAGTATGACACACAACAACAAGCAATGAGCTCAGCTTGGCAGATAAACGAGTCGACCAGACACCCTGGACTAGTAGGCTAAGGAACAGTTAAACACATGACTGTCTGTGCACCCAGGCGAGTCTCGTAGGTTCCGGAGGGGCTGAAAAAGAAACCCACACAAACATAGGAGGTAAGGGATAAGAAAAAAAAAAATAGAGACAAAGTCAACAGCCATTTCAGAGGGGAAGGTAAGAAGGAGGTTACTGGATGTTTTCGAAAAATCAAGTCTGCAGACGCACACACAGAGAGAGGAGGGAAAATCATAGCCATCCGCTTCAACCGACATAGCCACTGGATAAAAAAAGGGGGGGGGGGGGGGGGGGCACTGAACGGCCACCTCAAAAATCTTTAACTCCACGAACAGATTATGTAAAAGCAGGAAAATGAAGTTTTCAAGAAAAATTTCGCAGAACAAGAGAGTCATAGGCGGTTTCAAGGTGTTGCAGGATGAAAATTCATGCATGTTAACTTAGTCACGTCGCACAAATACAAATGACTAGATAGATAATACTGGCTTATAGATATCGCCCAGCAGACCGCAAAGCCATAGATGAAGTCAAACTCTTCAATAGATTACGTACTTAAAAAAAACAACAAATAACCCACTATGTACATCACAACTCTCTAAACAGATTTTATAAAAAACACACCTAATTTCACAACTGTCATTTCTTTCACACCCATAAAATCTTTGTGTCAGGATGAAAAATGTTGATGATCCCTGTCCCTTTCACTCATTCATAACTAAAAAACACCAAATTGGTCCGGCTATCCTCTACAATGTATTTGGTTTTTTTTTCCATGGGAGTTCTGCTGTAGAATTGTCTATGTCTGACATCATGTAGTGTTGCCGTACGGGGGGGGGAGCACTATAAGACTATGTTTTAAAAACTGTGAGTGGTAGCACGACATGCATGCACCAGGGGAAACGGTTTTTCACCTTTGTGCGAAAGATAGAGGTGGTGGGTAACGGGTGGGTTGGACCTGTCAACCCCTTTAAGCATCAATGTAAGCGCCGGCAAGCTCCTAGAATCATCCCAGGCAGGTTACCCAAACAAGTGGGACTATGGCCCACAGCCGGGGTTTCCTTCTTTATGACGTCACATGGAACACGGGTAAAAAACTTTCAGTCTGGATATATTGTCAAAGCCGTTTGGCACCCACTGGTGAGGTGCGCCATTCCTCGATGGTGGCCAGGTTCTTTGACACTACCAGGAGGGAGGGCTGAAGGGTTGTGATTTCTGATACGGGTGTGCGGATAGCGAATCGCTAGAACTAGCGCAGGGACTTTTAGAGATGTCATGATCATCCAAATGGCAATTGATCAAGTCAATCACCAAGTAATTGGCTTGCTTTGAATGCTAAACGATACACGGGAGAACCGCCAGCAACAACGATGTTGTAATATCAGATTTCAGAGATATAACACTTCAAACAATTCCTAACAATTTCAGTGGTGTTGACAGGTGGTTTTTCAGCTACAGCCAGCAAGGTCCCATATACCTGACTGATGACATGATGCGACAGAATAGTCAGTTGCAGATCGTGCATCAAACTGTCTAAGTACTTTACCCATGGTTAATGTTCAAATTATATTCGCTGAATGCTGTCACGGTGACCTGCTTCTTCTTCTTCTTTTTTTTGTTTGTTCAGGGTAGGTTTTGTGTGTCAAAGTGAGACTTGGATTTCGCTCATCCCCACTTTCTTCATCATCCTTAAACATACCACTTTGATTCTGTTTCTCACAGGAAACTATCTCACACTTTTTCTTCTTTTTTTTTTCTTTCTTGTGTTCTTTTTTTTTTTCTAACTTATGTTCAATTTGGTCTCGGCTTGGCTGGCAAAGACTTGATCTTGTCAGGTTTGTCCCACTCGTTTAAAAAAAATGGCTGCAAGGTGTTCAGGGTTCCAGGGTTTCACATCCATATCCACACGTCGTCCACCATCAAACACGCAAATGTGCGACCGTGGCTAGTTGGACCATTGTTAACAATTTTTTCGTGGTGTTCATTATTAGTGTCGAGGTCTTTTGGGGGTTTTGTCTATATGGCTATTCTGGGACAGTATGCATCACTGGACATCAAATTTGAGGTGCCTGACTTTCCCTCATAAGGTTCTAACCCCAAACGTAGGGGGCCAGACTTTTTGGCGGCCCACAGCTACAGCCCCATGGAACATACATAGCCCATGGCAACAAACCCCCCTGTGCAATGCGTTTCACATGCTCTCCTTCTCCAAAACACCGGTTCCTAGCCACCACTCCCCCTCTGTTTTTTTTAATACGCTTGAATATAAACACACTAACCACACAGTTTCCTCCCATATTTTTTGGCCTGGATTGTGGTGAGGTTACAGTCCAATGTCCGATGGTTGTCGTGGAGGTGTTGGGGTTCGCACAGCATCAGCATAGGCACTTGCCCTCCACCTGAATCACAGGGCGTTTATTGTTGAGCCATCCCACACATGAGTGGGGGGGGTTGCTGGCTGTGTCACAGCCCAAAAGTCCACTTTGACACATACTGGAGTGTCAGAGCAATTAACCGGAGCACACGGAAAGCTACATACTTATAAAAAAAAAAAAAAAAAATCACCACAAGCTAATGGAAAACACAATTCATGAACAAAGTTGCCTCAGACACTACCAAACACTTTTTTTTTCCAGCGCACATTTTCTCCGATACAGTCTTTGGACCACTTGCTTGTTCAAAGCTGATATGACGTTCTAAATGGAGCTTCTGGAGTGGTCCTTGACCACAAAAAAGACCCCCATGTTTCCCCTGGTCAACTGGTCTACGGGTTAACAACTTAAGATGAAGGTTGTTGTCTGGTGAACGTACCAGTGCAAGAAAAAGTTGTGGTCGATCAGGGCAATAGGTGTACATTGGGTTGTAACAGGTGATGCATTTACGTTTCAACTGTTAGTACATCGGCAAAATGACCATGCAGATATAAAATTGTTAGTAAATGCCTAAACAATAGAGTAGTAACAGAACTGGTGTGGCTTGTACAGTTTGATTATGGCCTTACTTAGCTTCGTAACGTGGGCTAGAATAGTCAAAATAACAGGTGAAACCCAGGTTATGCACAGCCCCTACTGGTGTCATACTCCAAACGCTTGTTCGCAAATAGTCCAGTCAGATGAGTTCCCCCATTCTCCAGAACTAAGTTAGTCTTTTTCCAAAGGAAAGTCAGCGTTGATTTATCCAGTCCTTGTCATGCAGGTAATCCAGGTAAGAAGGACTACAGTGATAAGGGTCTCAGTGTTTCACATTGAAATCTAACGATAGCACAGTAAACTATCAAAATGATCACTAATCCACCAAAGTAATAAATCGCCAGTAACTGTCTTTTTATAAATTGCAAATAGTTGAAAGTAAGTTTAAACCATCATCTAGGAAGAAATGCATACCCACTGGTTTTCTCTCCCCCACTGAATGGCACTGGGACAGGTTCCCTCATCTTATCTCACTTCACCCAGTCAGCTGTCGCTTGTTGTGAATCGCAAAATCATGACTACACTGTGGGATTCTCGGGTGGTGACTAGCCTACGCTTCTGACGAAAATAATCCATCCAGACAAGGCGAGCTCCAGACAGGCTATCTGGGCTCAGGGATGTTTGGGAACCCCCCACACCCAACCCCCCACTCACTCACTAAAGACATAAATCACAAACAGTGATCTACAATCAACCGGGACTGTATCACGAGTACACACATTCTTGATAACACCAGACGAGAATGGAAGACAAGACCAGTGGCTTCGAAACAACAAGGGTCAAAGGCTGGGGCAAAGAAGAAATCCTATGCGCCAGCAACATTGATGAACACGAGCCGACTAAACGTGTGTGCCTCTCTAGAAAGACGATGTGTATTCACCCAGTTTTTGGCATGATCAAAGCTACCAAGAAAAACTTCTCTCTCACGACAGAACAATTTCTCTCGTGGGAGGAGGCAGTAGGGCAAGGGTGATCGCAGGGAAGAGTCAATGGGTCGAGGGTCGGGGGTGATACAATAAGGCGGGGGTGGATGACAGGAAAATTATTATGATCACCCTAACCCTCATCCTGGTCTTCTCTATTCTGGTTGAATAATCTCAGCATGTGTATATGCAACTAGTTGAGCGCAGCTGACCCAACTAGGGGGGGCACTAGGGTCATGAATTTTACCAAGGGGTGGGGTTCGGGGGGGGGTAGGGGGTGGGGGTGGGGGATGGGCGACGGGTGGTGGTCTGGGGTGACAAATCGAGGGCGCAACTTATTCTGCGACCACCTAGCATATGGTTGAGCCACCTAATCTTGTCACAACAGCCTTCAACTATATTCACCCTACACCAGTCTTCATAAGTGGACAGGAAACCTATCAATGGACCATAAACATTATATGTGTTCGTGTTTCGTAGCGGTACATGTCAACCGTGCTGACCTCGGGGTCAGAGGGGTTGACCACCAACGGGCTTCGATCAAATTTGATTTGGCCCTCCTGACTGCGAAGAACGTGGGGTGGGTATGGCGTGGGGGTCGCGGGTCTGTTTTGTCTGGGGCTGCTCCAGTATGCTGAAATAAAAATGTGACGGTTCGGTTGGGGTCGTGGGGGGCGTGCGGCTCTCCCGTTTGTGCACCCGGCCTCTGGGCCTTGGCCCGGTGTGCCCTGAACGTGCCCCATTGGAAGTTGCATTGTTGTATCTGTGGTTGTGTACAGAACTGTCCTGATAGCCCAGTGTCACAGGGCGCTTGCGCGATGAGACGGGATCCGGCCGCAGTGGGCCGGGTGGGGACCCCCACTCCTACTTTCTGACTTGGCAGCCATTGACCTGTCCTGCATGAACTGGCTTCCCCACTTTCCCCAGTAGATCGGCAGTCCATTTTCCTCCACACCGGAGGTGTGGCAAACACCTAAACGTCCACTAACAGTCAGAGCACATGGTGTGAAGAAGATCGCTTTCAGTGAGCCACAGTCGATATCGTTCCCCTCCCCCCTCCCTCAGCCTAGGCGTGATCCTATTTCTATCACACCAATGGTGCACCATGTAAACCGGGCTGTTCAGGGCTATGGGATTCAGGAGGAGTGAGATCAAGACTGTCAGTCCGATCCCTGTTTCCCAATCCCTAGATGGTCAGGGATCAAAGTGCATCTCCCTAGGACGCGGGGGGGGGGGGGGGGGGGGAAGGGGGGGGGGAAGGACTACACTTCCCACCGGCCCTGACGACTGTGTGGTGCTGTGTCTGGCAACTTTTTGGCGTTATGAGTGTGTCCAGCATGGATGGGGGAGGAGGAGGAGAGAGGAGGAAGAAGATGAGAGTGTGTGGATTAGTTGATGATGTGTGGGAATGGGGGTCACAATCAGCCCCTGGATTTCAGTGGGGTGCTGCGGGAAGCTGCACTATGACTGTCTGACACACACAGGGGAGGGAGAAGAGGCCTGGTCCAGGGTTGTGGAGGGCACACTGACAGTTCCTTGGTGACCCCTGCCGGATTCAGACGGGAGGGGGCCTGGGTGTGATGATGACCCGAGCAGCGAGGCAGATGCGTGGAGATGACCCCTTGACCATGAGTCACTACAGGCCCCGGAAACCACAATGCTCCACAACGACTGAGTTGGCCTCTCTCCCATGCCTTGGAGCCTCCTACAACACAGGCACCAGCTGAAAAGCCTTCATCATCACCGCTTACCATTCAGCCTACAAAGTAGTTAGGATTTTGTCCATCTTTGTAAGGTAGATTCTCCCGCCAATTAACAGACTGTCCTTTCTATCGTTATCAACACATTACCTCCATAGAGCCACTTTGTGAAAACCATGCTAGTCTGCCGGGGCTTGAGAGACTCCCTACAGCTCTACTCCACAGACGGCCATTATCATCACCTCAGCACCAGAATTCGCCTCACTTTGTGATTTAGGTGTGGGGTTTCAGCCTTTGGAGCGACAGTTATAGATACTCCACGCCCAGACTGGGCCATTATCATCCCATCACTCAGCTACATAATTCGACCCACTTTTGTCTTAGGTGTGGTTCATCTTTGGGACTTCTTATATGAGTACACAAGACAGGCCCTTAGCAATATCACAATCACCATAAACATCACATAATTCGATAGCCCCTTTGTAGTTTTAGGTGCTGGGTCATCTTGCTACCTTCTTATAATAACTCAATACAAAGACCCTTGGGCCCATATTCATCACCATCCACTACAGATATAATTCGCCCACTATTTCTGATTTAGGTGTGGGTTAATCTATTATCGGACTACTATAGAGATACTGACGAGCCACTGCCCATTATCATCACCTCACTACCTTAGTATTCAGCCACTTTTGATTATAGGTGTGGGTGGACCATCTTTGAGACTCCACAGCGGGCCATTCTCATCACCATGACTGACCATACTTCGCACACTTGGGGAGTTGGTGGTTATCGTTGGACTTCGGATAGCAGGCCAGGACCAGCCATTCTGCACTCGCACAGTATAATTCCGCCCACTGGTTGTTTGATAGGTTGTGGTTCACTCTTTGGACTTCTTATAGATACTCGACATCACGACGGGCCATTATCATCACCCTCACTTACCATAATTCGCCCTGCACTTTTGATTTAGGTGGGGTTCATCGTTTGGACTTCTTATAGAATCCCAGACTGGCCACCGACTAACGCATTACGCGCACGACCATAAGGTGCCCACGTTCAGCATTGGACACGTGGGGCGCAGAAACGGCCCAACTGGTCATGGTCATCCCCTCAGTACCTACCATCACGCAGTCGGGGGTTCATCTGACGTCAGATTGTTCGGAGCGGGGGAACAAAAAAAAAAAACGCGTTCTTTGCATGAGCTAAAATCTGGGCAATTTAGATTTATTGGCATAGATAAAAAAAAAATCAATTTCTAGTATTTATGAGAGGTCAGCAATTATCGAAGGGCATGCTCAGCAAACGCACGATGGGAAATAGTTGAAGTATAAAGATTCAAAATCTGCAACCTAATTGTGTGAGTTCTGTGATAAGAGGCAATTTCTAGGAGTAGTGCAGGGAGAATAAAAGTAAATGTCAAGGGGATTTTCAAGGGGTGGTGTTGGTATACTCAGCAAAACAGCTTGTCAAAGTGGGGCGGAAAACCATCACAACACCCCTTTCCTGGCATGTTAGACCCAGTCTTAACAGACAGGACTCACACAGGTGAAGGATTGGCAACAAGGCCTACCCAAAGAAACTGACTGATGACCAGTAGGTAGGATGACCAGGTGAGCGACTCGTTCAACACAACACCTGGACACACAAACAACACTTTGGAGAGCAGTCATCTTGAGGAACTCAAACAATATACCTTGGTCATGGGGTTATACCAGTACAGAACACAAAAAGAATGAAAGGGGAAGTGGTAGCTGAAGGGAGCGAGAGCAGGAGGTGATGGCCGAAGTCACATGAACCCTCTCTTGATTACTGAAGGAGACAAACAGAATATGTTATGGAGAGGGAAGGTTTTGGGGGAGTGAGTTTGAAGTCAAGATTGTTTGCGGAGCGTCGGGCAACCACACCAGAACGCACCTTCATGAAACTCATTACAACCTGACAGCAAAAAACTCTCCATACACAATTAGGATCACCCTCAACCAGTTCAGACCGTCAATCGATCCTGTTCCCACACAGTGCTGGATTGGCGGATTGTACCAGGCGTTACCAGACTCAGGCGTGGTGAACCAGAGGGGATGTCGATGTTTGGTCGGCCTCCCCGAGTTGAGGGGACAGGCAACCGGTCTGCTCGGGCATCCTTTTTTGCGCTGGCCTGCTCACCCCGACCACCGCCCACGATCCGCACAACAGCAGGACGCGCCCAACACAAGTGTGCATGGCGGCTTCTGATTGGGGCGGGCTAGTGTCGCTCTGCAAGGCAGGCTGGGCTCCGGGCTGCGCTGGCACTGCGTTGCCAGCCACACTAGTCTCAAGCCAAGCAGGGGGGAGCAGCGTCAACACTGACTCAGGAACATGCCACCGCAATCAGCAACTGTCACCAGACCACTGCCGTATCACCAAACACGCGGTAAGATCCAGGCCATCATCGTGAAGTACGACCATGATTTGTTAACAATACTGGAATAGGGGCCTTCACAGCTGAACAGCAGTTCACGCCAGAAACACAAAGGATAATAATGTATAAACCAAAAGAGTTAATCCTATCAAAACGTACATTTCAAAGATGGTTCATGGAAAAACAACAACAACAAAGTCATCTAGGCGAACAGGGACATCACCAGAACAATAGCAAATAGTGGACAGAGAAATGGAATAACCGTATCCATCCAGTGCACACTTACACAGAACAAGTAGAAGAAACTAACTGGAAACTAATAACCAGAACCACACAAATAGTCAAAAAATCATACCGACAAACTGAAGTTCACAGTAATTAAGTAACTGATTCAAAAGTTTATAGTTATGCATAAAATTTAAAACAAACAAACATATCTAAAAAAAATGCCGTACAAAAATAATAACAAAAATCGATAAGACTAAAGAACATGTCAAAAATATGAAAAAAAAGAAGTGAAAGAAAGCGACAGTTGATTGTGGAATTTAATTTAAGACCATAAAAGAAACCAGCATAACATGTCCCAAGGGAAGCCTGCTAAGTGGCAGCCTCATCTCAGGAACAAAATTCAGGCTTCTCAACATTGTGAACACCAGAATCTCTGGATGCCTTGATACACACCAAGGACAATGATAATGCAGTCTCCTTCACCTTTGGCAGAGTTTTATCTCATATGCACACTTAAATGATGCATACTGCAATTAGAAGTGAGATACTTTTGATATAAAAAATTGCCATTTTTGAAAGCTGGAAATATTACCCATGCCCAACTCTCTTGTATTACTGTTGTTTCTTGAGTGACAGCACAAATATATATATATATACATATATGAAAAAAAAAAACAACAGAGCTAAAGTAAATAAAAGCTCAGAACGAGTTAAACCACAGATGTAAGTTCTATGTGTTCCTTTCCTGAACTGCATGGTTCACTACATGTGAGATTTCGTGTATCAATCTTTTAAAATCCCACAATCAAGTGTTGGGGCAGTGCAGTCACAGTGATGACTGTGTCAGTGAGGAAGTCTTCCTTACGTTTTCACTGGCCATGGCCTCCTGTTCCTGAGCGCGGGCCAGACGTCGCAGATGATGGATGTAGTGCCTCGAGTCATTCACTCCAACTCCACCTCCAACAGCCATCTTCTGCACGCTCATTTCCAGCACCTGCCCATCCACCAACACAGTTACAGTCAGTGTCTCGTAACATCTGGTCACAAAACCTCTGTATGCTCATTCACAGCCACACCAAAGTATTCCTGCAGTCGCAAATCTCAGCGTGCCACTTCTCAGTAATACTGAAATGTCCTTGCAGTCAAAAAACCTCTGTGTGTCAATCCACGGTGGTACTGAAACGCCCTGGCAGTCAGAAATTTCTCTACGAGCCATTTCAAAGTGGTACTTAAATATCCCCAAAATATGAAACTTCTTTGTGCCCAGTTCACAGTGGTTTTGAAATGTGCTGCTCCATTTTCAAACAAAGTTTGAGACTGCCTATGCTGAAAAGAGGTGATGCCTCCTTCTGCAGAATTATGACATGATGTGATCCAGCCCAGCCTACCTTCAAGTATACTGCCAGCATGAACTGTCATGATTGCCTGAAGGAAAGTAGACTTCACGGGCATCCATGTT
The DNA here is from genome assembly GCA_016801955.1 of Conus betulinus. Taxonomy (NCBI): domain Eukaryota; kingdom Metazoa; phylum Mollusca; class Gastropoda; order Neogastropoda; family Conidae; genus Conus; species Conus betulinus. Next base: position 29,492 of record JADBJO010001523.1, read on the forward strand.
CTGACCTCTGTAAGCTATGGTGTGGAAAAGTACACACTTTGACACCTTTCAGTTTTCAAATGAACCGGTGCGTTGCGTTAATGTGTAGCAATAAACCCAAGTTTTGGATACACAGTATGAGAGGACAATGTGTACATTAAAGGTCCTGAGAGAACAGTGTTCTTGACTGATTACGTTGTGTACCTGTGAGGACAGTGTATCTGACTGTGTGCATCTGATGGAGGGCAGTGTGTACCTCAGAGCAGTGTGTACCTGAGAGAACTGTACATATCTGAAAGGGCAGTGTGTATTTTAGAGGACAGAGTGTACCTGACATGGGACAAAGAGAAGAACATTGTGTTCCTTAGAGGACAGAGTGTACCTGACATGGGACAAAGAGAACAACATTGTGTTCCTTAGAGGACAGTGTATGCCTGTGAACAGTGTGTACCCAACAGAGAGCAGAGTGTACCTAAGAGCACAGTGTGTACCTGACAGAGGACAGTGTATATTTTTTGAGGACATAGTGTATCTGAGAAGATGGTGTATGCCTGAGAACAGTGTGTACCTGACAGAGTACAGTGCACCTGGGAGGACAGCTTGTACCTGACAGAGGACAGTGTGTACCTGACAGGACAGAGTAAACCTGACAGAACAGAGCATATCTGACAAGGACAGTGTGTACCTGAGAAGACAGTGACGAGACAGAATATTCTTTAGTATACAATGTGTACCTGACTGAGGACAGTGTGTTCCTGAGAGTACACTGTGTACCTGACAGAAAACAGAATGTGCCAGAGAAGTCAGTGTGTACCTGGCCAGTCAATACGTACCTGAGAGGAGTGTGCCTGGGAGGTCAGTGTGTACCTGAGAGGACAATGTGTACCCAACAGGGCAGTGTATACCTGAGCAGACAAAGTGGGATCTGAGAGGACCATGTGCATAAAAGAGAAATTACATTCGTGACCGCTGCCCTAAAAGTTAAGACATACATATTTATAGTTACAAACGTGACACTGAAAATTAAAATTAATAAAGCATGCACTCAGCCACTCATAATTATATATACATACATGTGTGCACGTATGAGAGAGAGAGAGAGAGAGAGAGAGAGAGAGAGAGAGAGAGAGTGATTTATCATTATCAAAAATCATTAAGATAAGACATATTCCAGACATTTCTATTCCTCACTGTTCCAGGACATGCACACAGAACACACACACACACACACACATCCAGCATCTATACTTTCCCGCTTGCTCACAGACATACACACCCGCGCACATGCTTGTGTCACAGGTGATCCATCGCCTCTTCTTACACGCTGTGTTTTTTTAAAAGCGCAATGGATTTGAACACAAAGCTCTTTTTTGTGCGCATCAGCTTAGCTCTGGGGACACAAAATCGTCTGCCTGATGGAAGGAGCTCAAACTGTCGCGCGCAGCGTATGCCCACTGTCACTAACAATCGCACGAGCCTTGTTGACCGCACGCCTTTCATACAACTCACTCATACTCTCCTGTCTCTCACCCAACAATCTTACCACAGATGTTCACAACGCTATCCAAGAGTTTGCTGTTTTTCAAACTAAGATTTCCATACCACAAATGCATGAAAAAGTCAAGACAGACTCAATAAAACTCCTGTAAAATGTTTTAAGAATTTTTGGCTGGACATGCAGATTCCTCAATTTGCGTAGGAAATACATTCTGGTTTGGCATTTTTTTGTATGCGGACCTGGTGTGTGTATTGAAAGTGAGCTTATTGTCTAATGTTGTGGCCAGATATTTGTATTCCTCTACCCGTATGCTGAAACATGGTGATGAAACATTAGTTTTTGGTTGATAGCAGATAAACAGTTGTTGCCCTGTCCACATCCAACCAGATTCTGCATGCCACAAATGAACAGCTAGCAGTCACAGACTGTGGTCTGAAACGCTCCATACAGTGGGACAGTTTGTCCGTGCCACAGGTGGCTAGAGCCACAGAAGACAGTTGTATTCCAAACTATTACCGCAAACTGATAGAAATGCTCCAGGCCACAATTCACTATCCCATAGCTGATCAGTTGTGGCCTGAGAATTTCAGCCATAAAGATCTTACTGTTGTGTGCCACAACTATCTAAGTCTTGTTAATTAGTTGTGCTTCAGAATTCTGGGAAGATGAAAGCCTTTCATTTCAGACCAAGAGTGTTTACCTCTTAAGATTGCGTAATTCTGTGGTTTCCATTTGAGTTTTTTTTTAACCCCCCATTTGTACAGCGTCAGAACACTATCTAGTGTTTGTTTTTTCCCAGTTTGGAAGTTCTGCATACAGAGGTGTAATTTTTGAGACCTGTGAAATCTACAAGTGGCCATTTCTCAAAATGGCGTTTTTCAAGATAGACAGTTGTGGCTCTAACGTATCGAAACAGGACCTGGAAGGATACAGTGTGTACCTGAAAATATGAGTGTGTACTTGACAGAGGAGAATGTGAACCAGAGAGGACAGTAAACCTGAATGGACAAAAGTGTGCCTGACAGTGTGTACCTGAGAGAACAGAGTACCTGATAGCACAATGTACTTGAGAGGACAGTGTACCTGCCAGAGGACAGTGTGCACCCCACAGGGACAGTGCGGGCGGCAGAAGAAATGTATCTGAGAGGACAGAGTGTACCTGAGAGGATGGTATACAGTAGGACAGTGTACCTGACAGAACAGTGTGTAGCTGAGAAGACAATATGTACCTGTCAAGACAGTGTATATGTGACTGAGGATAGCACGTGTCTGACAGAACAGAGTGTGTCTGACCGAGGACAGAAGTGTACCTGAGAGGAGACTGAGGTCTTGTTGTGAGCCCCAGCCAACTTAGCGTGCAGGGCATGCAGGTCCTGAGTGTTGCTGTGCAGCTGCTGACACAGAGACTGACGCCCCGTCTCCTGGGACACCACCTTCCTCTGCAGACTCTCCATCTCTCCCTGTATCTTCTGCACTCTCTGTCAACACACACACACAGGATGATACCTTCTATTGTCAAACACACACATCGGACACAACCCTCCTCTGTCAACACACATGCAGAGATAGGACACCACTGTTCTCTATCAACACACATACATGAAGCTACCTTTCTCTGTCAACACACACATATGACATCACTCTTCTCTGTAAATTCAGACGTAGGACCACCACCTTTCTCTGTCAACACACACATAAGATACCACCTTTCTCTGTCAACAGACACACAGGACATCATCTTCCTTTGTCAATCCACACAGAAGACACCACCTTCCTCTCTCAACACATGCACAGGACACCACCTTCCTCTCTCAACACATGCACAGGACACCACCTTCCTCTCTCAACACATGCACAGGACACCACCTGTCTCTGTCGACATACACAAAAACATCTTTCTCTGTCAATACCTTCCTGTCAACATACTTGTAAACACCTTCTTCTGTCAACTCTAAGGACACAATTTTCTCTGTAAAACACACATATGCACCTATTTCTTTCAACATTTATGTACTTCCTCTTTCAACATTTATGTATGAATGCAATCATGCTGCTACCTTCAAATTTCAAACTTGAAAGGTCTACTCTCCAAACTGGCAATTATTTGCTCAAAACTGGTCTGCACACTCCATCACTATGTTATACAGTCCATTTCATTATAAAGTCTGTTTTATTATACAGTCCATTTCCTTGTAAAGTCCATTTCATTATGAAGTCCATTTCATTATAAAGTCCATTTCGTGAAAATATTTGTCACACAGATTCACTGAATAAAAACATCACTTTCACTTAGCTGTTCAAACCAAGCGCTGTGGACAGAAAACTGTGACGTTATTCATAGGACTGTCTGAATTCTTCTGATGTTAACAAAATTGATAAAACAATAAGTAACAATGGGCATACGATTGCTATTCAATGAGTCACCTTGGGTATTCAAGTCATAGAGGGTTGCTAGAGACTACACTCAGATCTATAGTGCCTGCCTTTTTTCCAGGATTGTCAAGAATGCGTTTTGTTGAAAGAAAGGGTGACAAGACAAACAAGAATGTAATATGTGTATTATTTAGGATGGCTTTCTCAATTCCAGAGATCGGCATGTGTGTTTAATGATTACTGCACAATCAAGTGGACAGCTACATCACATGGATTGATCCAGTTTGCATCAAGCAGCCAACTCATTTGATTATACTATTGACATAGTATTCACTACAAGTCAAGCAATGCCAAGATTTCTTTCATTATTTCCTTTATCTTGATTACAGGTAAAATTGCCTGTTTTGATAGATAATAATGACTTGATCGGAAATGATGAAAGTGCTCATTTTAACTAATTGGTACCAGTATATCACATCAAGCTAAACAAATCATTGCCAATATCCAAGAGTAGACCTGTAATGTATTAACACTACTGTACAAGCCTTCAATCATCACCATGTTTCAACTGCTCACTACAAATGTTGAAACCAAGGGAAGAAATAGGAAACGAGAAAGAAAAAAATCACAACATGCTCATGAAAAAGAAAAATGTTACAACGAATATCATCAGCTTCTATTTTTGCTGTTAGATTGATTTAAAAAAACACACCTTAAAACCCAAAAAAAAAACCCAATCTATCTTTCTAAATCTTTGTGCCTGAGAGAAGATGTGTGCACAGCAAACAATATCCACTACTATTACATCATTTTTACACTATGACTGGTATGACTTAGAATTGCAGGGTTTGGAGGGGAGGGGAAAGCAGATTTTGTGTGTATATGTATGTGTCTATGTGTGCCTAAGTCTTATAAGTTTGTGAAAGATTCATTTGTTTTGTTGGGAAACTTTCAATTTTGATATTATATGCACTCAAGTGTGAACCTGAAAGTCAAATATTTGTCCTCACATCAGGCAAGCTGACCTTCAAGTGAAGATCTTACTTGCTAATGACGAGATACTAACGTTTTAAATCTATATTAAGTTTCTGGCTCAACAACCAGTTTAGAAGATGGAAGTACCAGCAGATTTGACTTATTCTGCTGCTGTCTAGAGCTGAATCACCGTTTTGGTCGATGAATAAAAATCCAGTAGCACATCCAACCAACCATCTCTTCCATCAAATGAATAAGTCTTGAAGCTGGATAAGACTTGGGTCTTTTAGCTGTGAAGAAATAAGGTCTGATCATGGAAATAATCAGGAGCTGACCAGAGTTAGGAAACTATCTGCCTAACCTCATTTGGCAGGATAACTTTTGAATCAGCAGGAGCAACTGCACTCCTCACAAAACTGTACAAAAACAAGAGAATCATGGGAAAGAAGGGAAGCTGTGTGGCTGACTGACCCCGGGCAGTGCATGAGTCAGCAGCGAGGCCCTGCGCAGACACTTGTGTTTACGGTACAGTCGCCAATGGGTGTGGCGCAAGGTGATTTCCTGTCTCAGCTGCTGGTCCCTCAGAGCACGACGCTCACTGTATGCAGCCTGCAGACTGCCATGAAGACTGCACACACACACACATAAACATACATGCGTGCCTGCCCGCACGAACACAAACACAGACGCCGTCAGCTATTTCTTTACTCCATTCCATTCACAACCAAATTTTGCAGTCAAGACGTTTTCATTCCTTCATAGTGTATTTCTAACTAAACCTCATCCCTAAAATACTGAATACACATACTATGTGCTTTCATGCATGCGTGCGTACATTCGTGTATATGTGAGAGTGTCTCTGTGCATGTGTGTGCATGCACATTTACTCTGAGTGAGTGAAGGGCTTTCCACTGTCAGTCAGTCACCACTGTGGTTGCTGCAGGATGTGGGTGGGCTAAAGAGTCGTGGATGCTTCACCACAACCAAGAATAAACCTCTAGAGCTACGAAATTCCGCATGTATGGTCACCAGACTCTGTTCTATACTGTGAGCAAGATTTTGTGTGTCTCGAGGTGAAAGGTCATGTCACTGTCACCAAAATGTCACCCAATGTGTCACATGCAATGGTGACAATTCTAATACAGCACACCACCATGCAGTTATCCCATGCACATGCATGTTAGTGTTGTATTTTGAAAGCTGCGGCCTAAGTGAGATGATCTGTCTTCTGTCCGCCTGTTCAGTCCCCACAGGTAATCCACAGAATGTCACACACAACTAGTGTCAATTGTCACTACTGAACAGTTACTGTAGATTCAAGCACAGTTTCCTATTGTTTTTCTGTCACTGTTCTAAGCACCTTATACATGTCCATATGTATTTACACACTGTATAGCTGTACAGTGAGAGAAATTGAGTAGAGTGTCACTGCTGCCAAGTGTCATCAAAGCACTGTCACCATAAACTACAGGTAAGCATATATACATGTACACACAAACACAGAGACTAGCAAACTGCCCTACTGTTGAGCCACTTTCAGCGCATGGTAGTCATGGAAACAGTCATTCTTATGAAAGCATAAAGGCACCTGGCAGAAAAAAACACATATATGACGTTTCTACGCATCGTCCCTTAGTTGTCATATGGAATAATCAGTACAGAGACGTAGCCCCGCATTTCGTCAGGTGTTGTGTCGAACCACAGCGAGTCAGGTGTGCCCTTAGCTGATTGTTTTGAGAGTATCTGTTAGTTTCTTCTGCTACTAGTTGAAAAAAATATGAGAGGTAGAAAGAAGAAATAATCTAGTGCGTGGCAGTGTTCGGCAGTGAGTGCGCAGGGCCTGTCGGCTGTTTGGAATGGGGCCACGCGGGCAGGATGTGTAGCCGGTCGCCATTGTTTTGCAGAGTGGCGAGTAGCACGTGGTTCTCAGGGTCGCTTTTCACCATTTTCCTCTCCTTCACTGGTGCCGATTTCAACATCATTCTCTTCTCCTAACTCTCCATTTTCATACTTCTCTAATTCTTGCATAATTTGATCCCACTCCTCCGCTGAACACTCAGGAATATCATCAAACTTGCTGTTGTTAGCAGACGACGCCATTTGAAAATCGGTCAGTCTCACGCACAACTCTTCGCTTGCAGTTTCTCCTCTTTCTTAGTGAATGGAAGTGGTGCCAGCATCCAAAATAGTGCTGCCACATTACTGGACTATAGTGGGAAATCCCCAACAACTTTTAGTGGCTCTCCGAGTATTTTCACGGAGTCCTCCCGTCTGCGACCGTTACGAAATCTAGCGCGCTATCTCAGCGCTCCCGTCTGCGCCCATTATGAATACAAGAGGGTTAAAGCAAAGCATCACTTTAAAAACAAGAAATCAAACGATTGCTGTTTGAACCCCACCCCAGCCCTTAGTGACAACTGAAGAAGCAGTAGCCATGTCACACTGATATGGACAATAAAATGTGCAACAATGTCACATACTTAAAGATGTCTGGATATCATTACTTAAAATTTAAAAGAGGCAGGCCCACGTAATAATTCCTCTCACATTCATTGTCACTTTCATCTCTTGTGTAATTTCCATCATACCAAGAGACAGCTTTTTAAAGATTTTTTTCCATACTGAATTTGCATTCTGTGCCTTGATACTTCACTGTGTACCATGACACGGATGTGCAGTGATGTCCAGCTATGCGAACACAGACAGACGACTGATCTGAAGGTCATGCTCTGACTGCACTCACCTCTGGAGGTTGGATGGAAGACACACAGTGACTCGCATAACTGACAGCAGGTCTTTCACACTGTTGTAGTTTACTCTTCAGCTCTGTGATCTGGGTGGACATTCAAGAAAAAAAAACACATAGTACAGCTACTGACAACATGTGTGCTTTAGTTTGTTTACCGAAAATGCAGTGAAAACAAACAATACAATTCTGAATAAGATAACTGAAAATACTGAATAAAATTCAATGAAAATAAACTGAGCTGTTATGAATGCCTATGCATGCACGTATATTCTGCTGTACATTTGTTGATTTTATGGATACATATAATCACCTAAATGCTTTGAGTACACATACACCTGGAACATACCAGGTGCTTTTTGTACAAGTGCATGTTTGTTTGGTGGATGTGACAGCACAGGTGACGTCTTTAATTATGAAAACTATATTTGCTTTTGTAAGCACCTTGTGTTCAATACAAAAAAAACCCAAAAAAACAAATGAGAGTTTGGTTAGGGGGATGGAAGTTCAGCAAAGAAAAAAATGTTATAAATGACTCTTAATAAATGTCAGCGAACCGCCCAGAGAAACGTGGACAAACGAGTCACAAGACAAACCACAACGCGTTTCAACCTCTTAGGTCTTCTTCAGGTGCAACAAACAAGAAACAAATAACGAAAATGCACTTAGCTTTGATCGCTTCTGTGTTCAGCGCAAGAAAGAAGGCGTTGAATGAAAACGAGGCTGTTGGAAGGGAAATAATGTGCGAGTCAAAGTCGTAATGATGATAATATTACTGACAGGAATACTAATAATGGTCAAAATATTTTATATATATATATATATATATATTATATATATATATATAAAAAAGAGAGACACAGATTACTACCCGTCTTGGTGTCAATAAGTAGTATATGGAGAAGGAGAGTGGGTTAGAGGATTCTTAAACAGCTGGGTTGCCGTGGCAACAGTCCCGGAGGCTAAGGCGATGGTGAAGTGTGTGTGCGGGTGTGTGTGTGTGTGTGTGTGTGGTTGTTAGTGTGTGTGAGTGTGCGTGTGTGTGTGTGTGTGTGTGTGTGTGTGTGTGGATATGTGTGTGTGTGGTTATCAACATTTCCACAACATATGCATAGGAAAGAGGGAAGATGGAACAGGAGTACGTGTTGAAGAAATAGTGAATGAAATAAAAAGAAAACCAAAAATGAAGTGAGGGAAATGGAGTGGACAAGTATCTGAATAAACAATAGACTGATGTGAGAAATAGAGAGGGTGTGGTGAGAAGGGAAAGAAGATAGCTATAAGTTATGTATAAGGTAAATAGTGGGATATATGGTAGTATGTGTGTGTAGTGGGAAGATATTGTGGGCTGAGACTGAAGTGATGGGTTGGTACATGTAACTTTAAGGTGTTGATGGTAAGAGGGTGGAGGGAAGAAGGGGATGGGGGGGGGGGGGGGGTGGGGGGGGGGGGGGGGGGGGGGGGGGGTGGACTGGGGGGGGGGGGGGGGGGGGGAGGGGGGCAACATATTCACACCTATACACTCTCTCTCTCTCTCTCTCTCTCTCCCCTCTCTCTCTCCCCCCCCAGTCAGTAGTATAAACCCATCCCCTTCTTCCCTCCACCCTCTTACCATCAACACCTTAAAGTTACATGTACCACCCCCATCACTTCAGTCTCAGCCCACAATATCTTCCCACACACACACATACTACCATATATCCCACTATTTACCTTATACTAACTTATAGCTATCTTCCTTTCCCTTCTCACCACACCCTCTCTATTTCTCACATCAGTCTATTGTTTATTCAGATACTTGTCCACTCCATTTCCCTCACTTCATCATTTTTTCTTTTTTTTTTTCATTCACTATTTCTTCAAACACTACTCCTGTTCCATCTTCCCTCTTTCCTATGCATATGTTGTGGAAATGTTGATAACCACACACACACATCCACACACACACACACACACACACACACACACACACACACACACACACACACACACACACACACACACACACACACACACCCGCACACACACTTCACCATCGCCTTAGCCTCCGGGACTGTTGCCACGGCAACCCAGCTGTTTAAGAATCCTCTAACCCACTCTCCTTTCTCCCATACCTACTTATTGACACCAAGACTGGTAGTAATCTTGTCCATTATAGTATTCCTGTCAGTAATATATCATCATTACGACTTTGACTCGCACATTATTTCCCTTCCAACAGCCTCGTTTTCATTCAACGCCTTCTTTCTTGCGCTGAACACAGAAGCGATCAAAGCTAAGTGCATTTTCGTTATTTGTTTTCTGTTTGTTGCACCTGAAGAAGACCTAAGAGGTTGAAACGCGTTGTGGTTTGTCTTGTGACTCGTTTGTCCCTGATGCTATACAGCCCATCAGTGACGTGGGTGTGTGTGTCGCAGCACCCCGTCCTGAGCTCAGGCAGCCCACTCACCTCTCGGCGTAGCTCCTCCACGATCTTCCCATACTGGCTGACATGGAAAATCCACACTCAGCACATTCTTCTTCATCTGCCAAACACATACCACACCTGTCTTTATGATGCTGTGAGTGAGTGGTGGTGTGCTAATCTCCCCTACCCTCTCTGTGGCCTTACTCACACAGATTGTTCATACCATATCACACCCACACTTCCCCCAGAGATATCCCACCTCCAGCTCTTCAGAAGTAACAAATTAGGAGGGACCTTTAGGTCTTGCAGTGAAACAACCACAAGCTCATCATTCTACATTGACAGTGCCTGTGGTTTCTTGGTACGAACACTGATAGCCCCATGCATCACAAGCAAAAAACAGAACACACAAACCAGGCAATTCACATGACTGCACAGCATTGGACTCATGGCTGAAATGTAGTTAATATGGCAGTGGGGACTGTTGTTAACATTCAAATGTCTATGTTTTAATCTTTTTTTCTTTTTATTGTAACACAATTAGCACTGCAATGGTCTCAATACTTACATTTAGACGAATGTTTTTCGCTCTGTCAGCATACTTCAAAGTGTTGTATGTGTCTTCATAAGACAATTCTGAGGGACTGCAATCATAAACAATACATATACATTTCAATGACAACTGGTATTCATACAGTATCTTGCCTTCTTCTCACCTTCAGATATTTTACAATAAACATAAGCAAGTAGTAGAAAATAAGTATGCATACTGAACAGCGGAGAATAATAATGCAAAGGGCGAAGCTTAGAAACCATTTTTTTTTTTTTGTTTTGAAACTGAAGGTGCCATTCCTCCTAAGCTACAGCTGTACAATGTGAACATTCTGCAAGCAGATTTCTAAATTCCTCAGCATGTCTCTACCAAAGATAATTTATGCCCAAATCTAATCCTTTTAATTTGCATGCCTCTTTTAATCACAAGTTTCAAGAAAGGGCTTGGTGATGGCATATATGCATGTGTTAATGGAAGCCAAAGAGCTGCAAAGTATCAACGTGCTTGACTCACCTTACTGCGGCAATCATGATAGTGCGACAGTTACCACCCAAAGAGTCTTTCAACAGCGAGTCAATTTGCTGTCTCGATATGGGATATGACCTTTGTACTGAAACGGTATAAACAATAACATACAGTGAATACCATGATCAAAATCTGATGACTGAACAGAAGAAAACTGATACCCTTTCCTGTTAATAAAGCAGAGTACTAACCTGAATAACTACTGAAAAATAAGATAAGGCCCTAGAAATGTCCATAAACAGGTCAACTAGAGAAAAATATAGTCAGCACATGAACAAAGGAAGTGGACTTTGATTGACCTCTACAAAAACTGAAAGAGGTTATTTAATCACTATGTACAGCCCTGTCTCAACAAAACAAATCACTTTGCTGTCTACACCAACCATACATCCTAAAAGGACGGCAAAACAGGAAGTGTTCATCACTAGTTGAATAGCACAAGTCAGTTTCATTCTTTACACACACAAATTGTGATCATGAGTGACCTCCACGTAACCTTTGGTGAGTAGAAGGTGCGAGAGAGGAGGGGAAAATCGGTCTTGTGTCCGATTCAAACATTGACTTACAACTCTCTCGTTCCAAGTCCAGTACATCACTGTACTAGGCTGCCTTTCTGCACATGTTTGACGTGAAGATGTCAAGGGTAATCGAATGCAAGACACTAGTATTTCTTGAACATTCTCTTTCAAACACCAATTAATTAGTAGTTACTTCTGTTATTGTTATATCCAGTCAACCACAGAGGGCATTTTCAGGGCTGTCATCGAGTCGGAAAACGACAAGGACAATATTTCATCCAATAAATAATGTAGTAGCTAAACAACTGGAATCCTTAAAGCTGATGAACTAGGTTGTGCTTTGTCAGGCATGATACTGGAAAAGAAGCCCTTTTCCCTGACCATGTCTTTTGGCTCCACAGGGAGTCAAGGGGCAGAGACTCTCAAGAAAGTAGGAAGATATCAGTTTTTTCACCAGCAAACATGCCTCTCTTTCTACATTTAACTATTTCTGCCAGAAAAGTGTGGCCTCACCTTAAACTGATAACACTTTATCCACCTCTGCTTTGATCAAAACATACTTTCAAATTTCAGACAAGACCTGCCAAGGCCTCAAAGTATCCCTAAGCAGCAGAACTGCAATTTTCAGTCATATAATAGATGTTTTCAGTTGTACTTATATGAACATATTGGTTTTTTCCACAGAAAAACTCCTCAGGCCCTAATTTTCCTTGTTCTAACCATGACAGGATTTTTTGTCAGCTGACATATTCTTTGTTTGAGTGTTTACAAATGCCTACTTTGAATGTATACAAATGCCTATTTTTACAAAAAAAATGAAGCCGAGTCACCAGTGATTTAATTCATATTTTGTGAATGTAATCCAAACTGTTATGTTTTATGAATACCATTATTTCAACAAGATGTGAAGATTCAGTTCAAAGGTAGAAAACTAGGATGGATAGGAGTAAATGGAAAACTGAATTGTGGGGACATGTGCATCTTGCTGTTGCTACCTCCTCACCGAGCCTAGCCTCTCAACAGCCTTTAAGCTGCCCTCACCCCCACCAGGCAGGGATGACAGTGTAATGTTTCTTTGATTTATTCATGATTCCCAACCACATGTTCAAGCATGATGTAGTGTAAAGATGTTCCTGCTCACTGAAAGGCTGAGGCTGCTTTCATGCAGGACTAACAGAATTGTTTTGTGCGGGGCTACCACAATCATTTCAAGTTCAGAAATGTGCCTTCACCTCAACAACCTAACAAATCTCAACAGGAGAATTTCATTCCTTGTAATTCAACTAGGTCCTATATTTTTCTCTTTGTGTGAGTCTGCGGAGTTTCATGTGAATTCATTCCTTCAGCCATACTTTTTTCCCCCATCTGCAAAGTTTGAAGTGCTGAGATGGCGGGTAATTGGGGAACTCGAACTGCTGTCACCTGTAGCCATGTGCTGTGACCTTTGTTCTACGGGACACTGACCCTGTTTTGTACTAACAGACCATACGTGCATTTCAACTTATTTTTCATGGGCAAAATTTAATTGCTTAAATGATACTTGATAGTGACCTTTTTCTCAGATGTCTGATTAACATCTTTTTGCACCACACATAATTGCACTTTTTTTTCTCTTTCTGATGGTGGTGTTTATTCTTAGACGTGGTTTAGATTTTGTTAAATATGTCTCAATGAAATGAATTACCAACCTACAAACCTTTTGATGGGGTGTTGATCACCTACAGGCTTTTGACATAACAATGTTGCAACTCACAACCACAAACACAGAAATTGATAGAAACAATATATACACTAAGCTAGCCAATGGAATGAACAAAGACACAGCCACCAGTCCCCCCTCCCCCACCCAACCTACTTTGTGATCAGCTAGAGAATTGATAACGTTGCCCAGGGCCAGGAGAGAGCGGTTGATGTTGGCCCCTTCACGGAAGCGAATGCCCCGGTTTTTTGGTAAGGGTGGCCCGCTCTGATCCCGCAAGGTCCACCAGACACATCTTGGCCACCTTTACCTGTGCCGAGATATTGGCTGTGCGCTCTCTCTGCCTCACAAACACCTGGAAAATGGAAGACACAAATCAAAAATCGGATGCTTCTTGTCTTGGTCTCACTAACAGTTTGACATAGGTGGTGTAACATGTTCCACTGGCCTGTTCAACAAACAAAAAAAACTTTCAAAACTGTTAATCAACCTGCAGAACAATAAAATTCTCAACTTAGGCTTGTAGGCTGTAACAGTAAAGAAAAAAAAACAAAATACAGCATAAGATCTTTATTCTCTTCTCATCGTGTCTCCTGTTGCCTAACAGTCATGTGACAGTGTGGTTCCGTTCTGATTTGGCTCATGCTGTCCTATTTAAATCACATTATGATCAAAGTTCCCAGTGCAAGGCATGTCTTAGTCTTTACCTGAAAGACAGCATGGGAGCGTGAAGACTCAGCATTGGCGTCGGTGGGGTGCTGGGTTCGATTCTTGTTGCCAAACTGCAGCATGTGGAGCAACTCCTCGGCAGTGCTGGGCTGCCACAATCACCACATAGATTACTCTATCAGCTGTACTTTGTGGTATGATGTAATAGTTACAACTACTGACCCCATGCTAATCTATACTCTATCAGATTTACAGCTACAACTCCTCTGTCTACACAATGCTTAATCCTAAAACTATTGTCTTTACCTCACAGCCATTATCCTAACATGTTCAAAAATATCACTGACTTTATTCCACCCCCTAGCTTCTTTACTCTTCTGAGGTCATAATAGCAATAATGTACCACAGAGATTCATGTCCTAAAGTCACTCTGAACTGCCAGCCCAAATCACTACTCCTGTCAGATTTTTGCACTTCATCATGGGCAGAAGAGGGCTAAAACAGTTTCACTTTGTAGCACTAGCAACCCCCCCCCAAGAAAATGGCTTCAGAAATGAGAAGTAATCTGTCCTCTTCCAGGATGTGATGAAGTTGCCAAGCCCTTCAATGCAAGTCTCTTGTGTGCATGTGTGTACATGCACTGTGCATGCAGTGTGTGGCCACATATCTACCTGACTGTTCTCTCTTCGCATTGGTTTGGCCATTTTTCAGCAGGGTTTTGCCTACTAGGGAGGAAATATGGAGAAGGCAAGGGGTGGGGGTGGGACCAGAAAAAAACATTGCTGGTAAAATACTGTTGTCTTCTCAATCAAAACTCGTACCACTTCTTGACAAAACATGTAGCATGAGTACTGTCATGTGCTTTCCAATAATTTGGATTACAAGTAAGAACATAAAGAAAATATCTACTGCGCTGAGTATACCCCCCCCCCCCCCCCCCCCCCCCCCCCCCCCCCCCCAGCTTCTACTTATTGCTTTGATACTACTCCAACTCCATACATAACAAGCGGACATACTGTAAACACTCACACATACAAACCTTCACACCTTGTTTCTGTGGGAAACCTATGCAGATGGGCCAGAATCCGGAGAGACACAGGCTGAGTGATGTGACAGGTGTACTTTATGAAGGGAAAGACCAGGAAAAATGGTGCCAGGGTGAATGACATGAAAGTGTACCCTGTGAAGGTACTGGCCAGGACCAATAACACCAGGGCAAGTGATGGGTGAAAAGTGTACCATGTAAAGGGACAGCCAGGACCAATGACACCAGGGCAAGTGATGGGAGGAAAGTGAACCTTGAGAAAAGTTTACTTTGTGAAGGGACAGCCAGGAACAATAACACCAGGTTGAGTAATGGGAGAAAAGTGTACCCTGTGATGGGACAGGCCAGGAACAATGACACCATGATGAGTAATGGGAGAAAAGTGTACTCTGTGATGGGACAGGGCCAGAAGAATGATAACAGGATGAGTAATGGGAGAAAAGTGTACTCTGTGATGGGACAGGCCAGGAAGAATGATAACAGGGTGAGTAATGGGAGAAAAGTGTACCTTGTGAAGAGACAGGCCAGGAACAATGACCCCAGCATGCTGATCTTCACGGATGGGCAGAGTTCCACGGGGCATCAACAGGTCACGGATCTGCTCATTGTACACCTACATACAACACATCAACAAAGCAGTCTTACTCACAAATCATTAATGAAAGAAAAAAAAATTCCTGTCACAGTTCAAATTTCCATTTAGAAATGAAGTAATTCTAAATCTAAGTGTGAAGCCTCCCACCAAGATGTTCCCCCCCAAAATGCACATCTCATCACCTGTTAGATGTGCAAGGCCAAGACCTCAGTACATACAAGCCATTCATCATCCCTTTTGTCTACTCCCAACCTATACTCCCCCCCCACCCCCACCCCCCCCCTCCCCCGACATGATTCTTCTTGTCAACTCTTTTCCTATAAACATCATGGCACCAGCCGCCGTGGCGAAGTGGTTAGCGTCGCGGGACTCCCGGCTGGGAGGTCGTGGGTTCGAATCCCATCAGAAATCATGTGGGTTTTTCTGCCCCGACCGGCTCCTACCCAGAGTTGAGTTTGCTGCAGACTCAGTTGGGAAGACTGGGACCACACAGTCGAGTTTCATCCACTTAATGGATGCGTTTCTGAGAGTGTTGCTCAAATTTCCTGACCAACACTGCAGGTGTCTGTATCTCTCGGGCCTGGTTGACGCCGGGATATATTATGAAAGGAAGCGTAGAGTACAGCCCTGTCATGTAGTCTCAGACCGAAATGAAAATCCGTAGCATCATCATAATCATCCTCATTCTCATCGATCAGCATAACAAAAAAAAAAGTCTCAAGTTCTGTAGCCCTTCATGCCCTGCTCTCATGGTGACCTCAGTTCCGATGTCCTCTCCCCGTCTGTGGCCTTGTTTGGTTCCGTCGGGGTCACCGGTATCGGCGGGTCCATGGGGGCTGTCGTTGGACGGACGTGGTGGCGCCCTCCGGAGGGAGAGCTCACTCGCGCCGGCTCCGCGACTAAGCAATTATTGTCGTCAGTAGGGGGCTTAGTAGGTGGTGTCCTGTGTATGTTAGATCAGAACAGGCGCCACTGAACACCACTGAAGTGACTCGGCGGCAGTGCAGTGACTCTCCTCCAGTGGGTTGTCTCTTGACGACTTGACATTGACCGCTCCCTGTGGATTGCCGGTGCCGGGGCTGCTCTTGACGGGCCATGGCTTGACACAGGGTGTCTCCGTGTGCACTGATTGCCGGTGGCGCCAGGGCTGCGGCGGGGGCCGACCGGGTGGCTGTGGACAGGGTGTCAGAATGAGCGGCGTGGGTGCACTGCCTCTGAGGTGGCGCAGAGGTTGGGACAGCAAAAAAAAAAAAAATAAAAAAAAAAATAAACATCATGGCCAAAATGAGTTTGACTGAGAGACTCAAAGATTGTGTACATGAAGATCATGCACAAAAGTTTTTTCCCCTGTCTTGTTGTAAACATAGCCACTGTTCCTTGCGTTGATTCCTCAAGGTCTCCTAGCGTTCAGAGGAGGAATTTGCTATCCAGCTCCTTCATCTGTCACACACATGCCGATCTGCTTGCTACATTCAGCTATCTGTTCAACACATTCTCTTAACTTGGCCCTGCAGTGTATTCTCTTCCCTTGCCAGTTATGGGTAAATGAGCAGTGTACAGTGAGTTATACTTGGCTTACAACTTCATGTGTGCAGTCAGGTTTGTCTGCCTGGTAATATCCCCCACCCCACCCCTCATATTACATGTGACCCACATCCTAACATCTGAATGGCCGCTGATTTTTATGTTTTTCCGCAACAAGTACAGCTGTTCTGGACAGTAGACACCACTGCTCTTTGTCTACTCTTTAATCTATAAAGACCTTAAAAAAAAAAAAAGAAAGAAAGAAACCTAAGAACTCTTTACCTGTTTAGTATACATTTGTTCTTTCTGGAACATGATCATCTTTGTCTACTGTACCTGTACTCCCCCCCCCCCCCCCCCCCCCCCCCCTTATTTTTTTTCTTAACATATTCCTATTTCATATGACCTGGTCACCTTTGCATTTTTTCTCCACTTTTACTGCTTACTTATTTAGTGCCCATCCTCAGTTGGAGACCAAACTCTAAGTGCTTTACAACTGGTGCACTCATTTTCATAACAAGCAACCTATTTGGGTAGAGCAAAATGAGCAGCTGCCTGCAAGAGCTGCATTCAGTCATTCCCCCTGTGTCATTCAGTTAAATACTGGTCACTTAGTTTTTCACTCACTGTTTTGATTTTTCATGGAAGATGCATGCTATATACGAGTATACATGTCATCCATACCAACCGCTTAATTAGCCTTCTCTTCTGAAAGTTGGAGATGCGAAAAATATATGTGTACAAGATGTTATGCATCATGTGTTTACTCACAGAATCTTGATTAACAGTCTCGTCTGAAGGACTTTTCATGCTATGGATTAAGAACCAATGTTAATTCCAAGGGAAAAAAGGGGAAAAATCCCCATGCAACAAAAGGGCCTGATGTAGATTCAAACCCACATCCCCAGGATCACAAGTCCTAGGCTCTACTAACTGACCTACTCCAGCATCAAGACAATCCTCTTTGTCTACTCTTTCACCGCAGAAACTTTTTTTCCCCCTGATATGTGTTCTTTGTCTGCTCAGTCTCTTTGAAACACAAGTTTTTTATTTCTTTCTGTGGAACATGACGCTCTCTGTTAATTTGAAACTGCCTACAATTCCATATCCCAATTTTCAGACTCATAGAAGTTGACGTTCTGTCCATGCTGTTGTCAGTTCCTGATGATAAAGAAGTGTTACATAATGACTAAAGACACTTGGAAGACTGTAAGATTCTACTACTACACAGAACATACACTTTGTACATGCAAAGTAACAGCACACCAACAACAGTAATAGACAGTTCAGTAGCTGACCTCAAGGTAGGAGACTGCAACATCACAGGTCTTCTCAGGGCTCATTTCCATGATGTGCCTGTACAGGTGAATCATGGTGTGGTAGATGACGCCCGGGTTGGACTCGTTGCCAAGCATGGTGTGAGTCTTCCCTGCCCCTGTCGCCCCATAGGCAAATACTGCACAGAACATGCATTCTCCAGTTTAATTTAGTTGTGTGTCATTGTCATTTGCATGTAAATTTGCATTTGCAATAATTACCATGTGTAAGCACTACTGCTAATAATAGCGACTCCCATTATTCCTCTTGACTGGTGCATGCATGTGTTTCATTGATTCTTAAATCTGAGCTTTTTTTTGCTGTCCCATCTTCTGCGCCACCTCAGTGGCCATGCACCCACACCGCTCATTCTAACATCCCGTCCACAGCCGCAGCCCGGTCAGTCCTGCGACAGCCTAGGCACTGGCAATCCATAGGGAGCAATCAATTTCAAATCGTCAAGAGGCAACCCACCGGAGGAGACACTGCACTGCTGCTGAGTCACTTTGGCGGTGTTCAATGGCACCTGTTCTGATCTAACATAGGCAGGACACACAACCTACTCAGCCCCCTACTGACGACAATGATTGCTAAGACACAGAGCTGGTGTGAGTGAACTCTCCCTCCGGAGAGCGCCACCAGTCCATTCAATGACAGCCCCATGGACTCGCCGATACCGGTGATCCTGACAGAACCAAAACCAGGCCAGAGACATAGAGAGGACATGGAAACTAAGGTCACCATGAGAGGAGGGCATGAAGGATCCCAGAATTTGAGACCTTTTTTTTTTTTAATGCTCATCGATGAAAATGAGGATGATGAAGATGATGCTATGGATACATTTCTGAGACTGCATGACAGGGCTGTACTCTACGCTTCCTTTCATAATATATCCTGGCGTCAACCAGGCCCAAGAGATACAGGCACCTGCAGTGTTGGTCAGGAAATTTGTGCAACACTCTCAGAGACGCATCTATTAAGTGGGATGAAACTCGATTGTGTGGTCTCAATCTTCCCAACTCAGCCCGTAGCAAACTCAACTCTGGGTAGGAGCCAGTCAGTGCAGAAAAATCCCACATGACGCTGATGCGAATTGAACTCACGACCTCCCGTCCAGGAGTCTGCGACACTAACCACTTTGCCATGGCGGCTGATAACTTTTTGAATGTAACTTCTAAAAAATGTAGTTATTTAAAGAGAAAAGGTTTGGTTGGTTTTGTTTCACACACATGTGCACCAGCGTGCGACACAAACATCATCCATACACTACTTCTGAGTCCGAAGTAGTGTATGGATGATGTTTGTGTCAATAATTTTACGAAGACCCCTCCACCCTTTCCATTTTGATGAAACATCTTTGAATTGCATTGCCCACTTTCTCTGTAAGGCTACAAAGTACTATTTCATTTAAAACAAACAAAACAAAATAACTCAGCAAAACAACAAATCATTCTAATGCATGCAGTCTCAACATAGAATATGAACTATTTCACAGGAAGTCAATGTCACAAGAGACGGGGGTGTGTAGATGAATAAGGAGCCCACCATTTTCTGGTTAAAAAAATACTGAAGTCTTCTGAAATGATGAATTAAATGTACAATTTGACACAACTTCTTTTGAACGAGATGATCAGAGAAAAACAACAACTATTCAATGTCTATGAACTGTCTGAAACACAAATGCTGACATGTCTTAAGGTTAACCAAATGAAATATACCAATTACTGTAATATGTATGAATGTACACGAACAAAATGTGTACATGTAAACAAAAGCACTATTCTAGTAGTACTAACCTGAACAATTGTAGCCTCCCAGCAAGCCATCAAGCACTGTTTTTGTTGTCTGTTCAAACACTTCTGAGTTGCTAGAGTCCCAACCAAACACATAGTCAAATGCAAACTTCAAATCTTTTTGTCTCCGTTTGCGGATATCTCGGCGTTGATGTTTCCCATACCTCCCCAGGAATGGTGATGACTGGTCTTGGGATCAAAGACCAGAATTCTCATCCATGATTTCTACAACATGTTTTCCTTGTCCGTGCAGTTCCAGATCATTTGGAGGTCTAACCCGCACAATCACTTTGACATTATTAGGAACATTCTCTTGTCCGTTTGCCATATTTGAATCCCTCACAGGGGGGTTCAACACAGTCATATTTATATAATCCTGGATTTCTTCAGTTTTGGTCCAGACACCTGTGTCAGCAGCCCAATGACATTTCTTTTTCAAGTCCTGCTCACTGCAGCATCTGCAAAGGAAAACAAAATCTATCTACAAGCACACTGGCCACAGCAAAATGTTGATAATCATAGATCTTTTAAAAATGAAAAAAAAAAGAACACACACACAACTTTTAGTTGACCTAAGACTGCATAAGAAACATACAGTTGACAATTTTCACTTTACAATATCTCCAATATTTTCTCTATCCTTCTGTTAAACCTACACATACACACAAACACAAAAAGCAAGCACCCATGTATATTTCCTGTCAGTGGAACAAGGACAATCTATACTATGACAGGAACAGTCTTCCAGTTTAACCTGACGTGCATATTCTGCTTCTGTGGAGAAAAGCCAGGATCTAACCATTCCCCTCCCCTGCCCTCCACTCCAACACATCCTACAACCACCTACCCCATCCCATATCCCCCCCCCCCCCTCCCCCCATGGAACTAATCACCCAGACAGCAGGTGTTACCTGTATGTTGCTAAAACCACCTCAACCACCCCCACAATAACACAGCATCAGAATCATCAAAATGATTACAGCCGATGCTTTAGTTTTGGAAAGTAGTATAGAAGAAAGATCATCACTCTTCCAGTTTGGAGTATTATCCTGCCCCATGTTCAGAAGTACTGGATCATTACTAAATACTAACAACCATTGCATGCTGTAGGTGTCCACCATCAGTAAATCTTTTATGGTCTCAGATCTGATCCTGTTACAGAAAATGACACGTCATTTTTCTCTTAAACAAGCAAGCAAAACCAGACTCTGATAGTGTGGAAAATGGACAAAGTTTGAGTCTTCCATCAAATTTAGTATATATATCAAGATAAACTGTATGTTTAGGGCCTACGGTCCATATGTTGATCATCCTAGCATCTAAATGAAGAAGCATCCAGATGATAATATTGCCACTGATTTTTATTTCTCGGGGAGCAGCAACCAGTTCTGCAACTGATTATTGGGTGACAGTGCGGGGTAGTCAGTGCTGGGACCAAACTGCAAAATTCTTTGCATGATCATTGGTACTGTCATGTTCCATACTCTGCACATAACCACATGGGTCCTGCATACTTAAGATTTTGCCACACAGCTTCTCCATTTTCCTCAGGAACTCTTCACCAGCACGGAATGAGGAATGAAGCTGATATTATTTATTTTGCAGTTTAGTGTTTGACATTCAGCCATATCCTGATGGTACACAAGCTAAGACCTCACAGGGTACAGGGGCAGGCCACAAGATGGATCTGTATTCCTGCATGACAGATTACCAGCAGAAGTGTCAACAGCACAAAATCAGCATGGCATTTACGGTTTCGTAGTGGCAAGAATTCTTGCTTGCTTTACAAGTGTCAGTCTTTTTATAGCAACCTACCAGAGAGTGACGCTGGAAAAGGTAGGAGTCTGCTAGACTATTTTCAGCCTTTCTCACATGTGAGGTGAAATGGCCAACAGTTTGTCTTGTGACTGGTGCCTGAGAAGCAGTACTAATAGCTGGTATTTAAAATGATCAAAACACAAACCCTTCAACAGCAAGAACAGCTTTAAGAAGCAGTACCATTGTTAGTCCTACATCAATTTCTTTACTCGCCTTGTTTTTCACATGCCTCGCTGCAAGGATGAGCAAATCATGTTGCAAGTTTTTGCATAGATCTATGAAACACTCATGGAGTTCCACAGGAATGATTTCTAGGGTCAATAATTTTCCTAGTGTACGTCAACACCCACCTAGAATTAAGCTCGCTCCACCAGCATTATCATTTGCCTATCATATACAGCCTCTCTATCAGCCACAAGCTGCAATCATGATTAGATGCAGCAAGAACTCGAATGCTTTAAAGAATGTGAGGAGAAATGAGACATGGCACTTCACTTCGGAAAATATACCTCCCTCTCCCAACAAGAAAAAGGAGGCCACAAATGAATACCAACACCAGCTTTATGGCTAAACAGTAGAAAATCTAAGAATCACCTCTGATAAGTATCTAGATGTAAGCATCACCTGAGATCTCAGATCGGATAAGCTGACACAATAACTGTGCTCTGAAGCCAATTACTTGAATAATAGTTTAAGACCCTCCACCTTTCATGGCGCAGTTTAAAGATTAGAAGGAACCATTTAAATGCAGGTTGCCTATTACATGTGTACTAGTATTAGTATTACATGTGTGTCCACCTCATACACAGTATGCAGACATGTACTCTACAAAAAAAAAAAAAAAAAAAAAAAAAAAAAAAAAAATTGACAAGATTGAAGCTGTCCAAAAAAACAGCTGCAATATTCATAGTCAATTAGTACACCAAGACATCAAATATCTCAGCTACGATTGAGAAATTACAGTGGCTCTCCCTC
>JADBJO010001523.1:60000-65000 GCA_016801955.1 Conus betulinus
TTGGTTTTATTGGAAGAATCAATTATATTTTTAAGGTTAGGCATACACGAGTACGATAGCTTGATGGTGTTTTTTATTGAAAAATTTTAGATAGTACATGTTCTTTTGGGAATGATGTTGTAAGGATTCTTAAGAACTCTTTTTCTACGTTAGTTTTTGTTCTTCCATCATATGGAGGGTTATACCATATAATCTTTCTTTTCCTGTTTTTCTTATTGCTGTTCGTGTTGTTATCTGGGTTGTATTGTAATTTGTAGTTGTAACCACTTTTATACAGCGCCTCTTGGTATTCGGCTGCTGCACTGTTAAATGCTTTCAAATGTTAAATGCTGTTTAATGCTTTCTCATTGCATGACAGTTTAGACAGTCTTTTGTTTATACCATTAGGTATGGTTTTTTAGAATGGAGGGTGGATGGTTACTTTTGATGTCTACGTAGACAGGTGTTTCATCGGCGAGCATGTGGTAGTTAACAGATACCGTATGATCAACTGACTGCGAGGCCAAACACCTCATCTCTCAACTCTTATTTTTCTCTTTTATTCCTTTCTCCGCTATTCTCGTCGATTTTCTTCTCTTTTTTATGACAGCATAGTAACTCCATATACCCATAATAATTTGTCGTCCATATCTTTTCGAGGGAAACAATGGCTATCCTTAAGGGAAAGAGATAAAAGACCCGTGTTCCCTGGAGATGATTTATTGTTACTATTGTCTTTAACCATAGTCACCGTCCTCCTCGAGAAAAAGTTGATGATAACTGATGTCCCTATTATAACCGTTGTCTGTACGAATGATAAGTTGTTTCCTTCGTGGTCAGAAAATACAGTTATCATTGGGTAAGGAAGCCATTTTTTTCCTTTCCCCTCTCTCTCTCTCTCTCTCTCTCTCTCTCTCTCTCTCTCTTGGTGGTCGCTATTGCCTTCTGTTCTCTTCTTGTCTGATCTCATTTCTTTATTTCGTATCTCTTGTTTCTTCTTCACTCCTCATTTTTTGTTTTTGTTTTGTTTTCGCTACTGTTCTTTTAACTACTCTTTTTAGATAATAATCAATGTTTCCTTGTCATCACTTGCTACAAGCATATCCGTTACTAGCATTTGCATTTTCTTTGCTCTAATCCATTTTTCAATCGTCGTGGTGTTTGTTTCACTCAATATTCTATTCTATTCTGTTCTGTTTGACTGTATGTGAACAAATCTTAGATAAATGTCAGCGAACCGCCAAGGGAAACGTGGACAAACGAGTCACAAGATAGAAGGTGTTTTTTTGTCTTGTGACCCGTTTGTCCACGTTTTCTCTTGGCGGTTCGCTAACATTTGTCTAAGATTTGTTTGGATTTCCGCCTGCAGTCGTCTCACTTGCAACTAGATCTGCTGTATGTGGCTTTGATGTCTGAACCACATTCAGAGTGGTTGTGGAAAGACTCAGGTTCTGCCAGTCCGCGTGGATGCATTAGTCTGTAAATCCTACACTGACCGGTCGGAAGAAGCCTATATTGTGAATTGTCAGGTAAGCTTACATGGCACGGGCATGTCTGTATCTTGTCGTGGCTCTTCCTTCAAAACCGCTGTAAAGGACACAGTGGTGTCTGGACGTTCCTGACTGAAGACGTCCTTCATGGACAACGCAAAGGAGTAGAGTGGCCATAACAGCTCTGCCCTGCTGCACATGATTCAAGATCGAGGGCTGTGAAGATCCCTAAATGTCTCCAAACATCTGTCACAGGCCACATGACCTACAGCCGTGGAACACTGAAAATCAAGCAGTCTTGCAGTGCAATGCGTTACTTATTCTCGGCCGATGTTATACACTGGAAGGAAATCTGGAATGAGGCAGGGAACAGCAAACAGTCTGTTCTGTGTACTCTGTGCTGGCACATCAGCCAGGCGATTGAGGTGTCGTAAGCAGGACTCGTTTGGAGTTGTGGGCGTGTGTGGTTATTGCGTCATGGGAGCAAAAGTTATCGTTCTTGTTCGTTATTTGAAGTGATACAATATTCCGGACCTACAGCGTCTTTGAAGGAAAACACCTCTGATGTTCCTGACTGGATTAGGTTATTTCGGATCGTCAACGACACGTTTTGCATAATCTGTAGTTCGACACCGTGAACAAATGTTCAGTTCGTTTACTGTTAGTATACTTGTTACTTTTTTTTTTTACGTTTTTTTTTTTTTATGGTGCATCAAACATTGCAAGTTTTTCCCTTTTTAGTCTGGAACTTGCATGTCTGGCCGATTTAATCCTATATTTGATACATTGTATAACATATCTAAAATACATGGGACATTTACCCCCTCTTTTCATACACAGATTTAGAAGAAGAGCACACAAGAACCGTTTTCACTCTGACTTCATGAATTACATAATTCATCTGACCATGTCGAGACACCGACATTTCCCTGTGACTTAAATCTCTTGATCCTCCCGTCTTCATTTTCCTATGTTTCTAAGTGTCCACCCATTCTGAAAATCGCAGTTAATGTTTTATTCGAATGCATGGCGAGAGAGCATCTGTAATCGATGCTTCATGGATTCTGCAATCCTTCGCGTGGAAAGCAGAACAGCAGCATCTCTGTAAAGCATAACAAACACACAATTCAGCTCACCACAGGATTCACGTGTGTCCCTATTCGTGGTATTTCTGGGGCTAGCTCATTCATGAGAGAGAAAGAAAGCATCGATCGGCTTAACAGCTTGCATCCCTTAGGCTATAAAAAGAAAATGTGTGTAAATTATTTACGCGTACACAAATGGTAACAGAAGAAAATGTTCCTTTTACAGCTTTGGATATCCTCGCAGACGCTCCTTTTCTTTCTTTCTTTCTTTTCTTTTCTTCTTTTTTTTCGTAGGCTAATATCAACCATGACATATTTCTGTTCACTGGTACGTTAAGGTAAGTTACATTGCTTACAGCTCAGCCGACCGCAAAAGGGACATATTGGGGCTGTCACCGCGTTAAAGTCAACTCTCAAGTAACTAGAAAAAAAAAAAAAAAAAACTCATTCACACAACCTTTTAAAATACACCCTCTTAAAAACACACAGAAAATTTTGTTGAAAATCTTTCTTCAGTAAAATCTTAGATCAGATGAACAATATTAATCTTTTTTTCCGAAATTCAAAGATCACATCTGGTGAGACATCTCTGAACAAGGTTTTTCATGGAGTCTGCTGTAAAATGTTTGTCTCACATCGTGCAAGTCCCAACACTCTAAAGGAATATGTTTCATTTTGACTGGTACATGACAGGGAATGCACCACGGAGCTTCTTCACCTTTGAAAAGATAAGAATGGGTGTAAAACGAGTGACCTGTATGCAAACGGCGCAAGACTGTTTCTTCTTTACGGCCGCCTTGGGAACTTGTGTTAAAAACTCTTTTAGGTTTGGACGGATTTTACACAGTTTGTTATCCGTCTGCACGTTCCAGTCCTCTTGCCAGAGGTCTTTGATGCAAGCCTGAAGCAAAGCCTTCTTTAAAATCAATAAAGATTACGTATAGTTCAGAACGTGTTCGTGTGTCTGAATAAGCCCATGTTACGCTAAGATGAGGTCAGTTGTGTTACATATTGTGACCTCAGTCCTACGTTTTCTTGCTACTTTCCCATTTTCCTTCCGCCCAGTCAGCCAACCTTTCCTCCAGGCTAGCATGGTGGCCCTAGAGACCCAGTCCTGACCTCCATGACCTGGGGCCAGGTCTATGTCGCATTGGGAAACCCTCTTCCTAACTGTCTTCGTAACATCGTTCGTAGGCCAAAAATCCACGTTGCAAAGAACGGTTTCATAAATCGATTGTTAGAATTCAATTTTTATCAGCCAGGTTTGCCACCTGAAACCGAGCTAGGGGAGGGGGTGTGAAATGCAGCCATCGTAATATTTCTGTCCCTTGTACGATATGTTATTGACTGTCGATCTACAGTCGTGGTACAAACGAGTTTTCTGAGAAAACCGTGTTTGCCTGCTGACAAGTGACAGTTCCCATCCCTATAGGAATAACGATTTGCGGATAACTGTGACCAGAAGGAAACAGGAAAGTCTTTTTTTTTTTTTTTGAGAGGCAGGGGGTGGTGCAGGATAGGCAGTGTCTGTTTTGCACACGTTTTCTGCCGTGTTTTTTTTTGACTGTCTTGGTGCTCTAAAGTTGCTATAGCGTGGATACTAACTGTTGTTACGTTTGTTTTTGTTGTTCATGCTGCTTTCGGATTCACATGACTCAAGCACGCTTTTGATTACATACACCCATTCAAATTTTTGATGAGTTTGAGAACTATGTCACTCATTTGGGGTACTTGTTGTAGAGAATGACCCGTTTTTTTTTTTTTTTTCTTCAGTCTCATTTGGAACGATCATCATATCTTAGATACTAAGAAATGAAAACCATATTATCGATTTGAAGCGTTTATGGTTGATATACATATGAACTGGTACATCTGTCTAGTTTCACAATGACTATGTTTTGTTTTCCTTCTAATATTTTGTTCTATCAATCCATCCATCCTTCTGTCTATCTATCCGACTGTTTTGTTTTCCTTTCAATATTTTGTTCTATCCATCCATCCATCCATCCATCCATCCATCCATCCATCTAACTATCTATCTATCCATCCATCTATCTATCTGTCTATATTTCTCTCTATCCATCTATCTATCTGTCTATCTATCTATCTATCTATCTCTCTATCTCTCTCTCTCTCTCTCTCTCTCTCTCTCTCTCTCTATCTATCTATCTATCTATCTATCTTATCATTATCATTATTAGGCCTCTGTCGGTCATAGCTGACCATGGATAGAGTATATCCGACCTAAGATTTATATCTGTCCGGGCTGTCTGCTCGCCCTGAGCAGTGTCGCATGTGGCTGTAGAGACCTATTTATCTGTTTATCTATCTATTATTCTATCTATCTATCTTTCTATCTATCTATCAGTCTGCTTATCTATCTATTGTGTATCCATCACCATCCATCTATTCCCCCGTCTGTCCGTCCGTTCGTCCTTCTGTCTGT
>JADBJO010001523.1:77500-80000 GCA_016801955.1 Conus betulinus
TGTGTTCCCAATTTTGTAGCGAAAACTTCGCAGTTCAAATAACTACCATTTTCATTCATCATGTCAACCACATAAACATCTCTGTCTATACCCACTTTCTCTACCCACTTGCGTTCTCATGGTGGATAGCCCCAACCCTCCTGACAACGATCTAGACCAACAGCAAAAGCATGTGTTTTAAATATGTCTGGAGCAAACAGTTTGACAAAATTAAACGAAAAGTATGAAAATGTCAGTATAGGTCGACCTGACATCCACGCTTTCATG
The DNA here is from genome assembly GCA_016801955.1 of Conus betulinus. Lineage (NCBI taxonomy): Eukaryota > Metazoa > Mollusca > Gastropoda > Neogastropoda > Conidae > Conus > Conus betulinus. The sequence goes on from JADBJO010001523.1 coordinate 77,768, forward strand.
CAAGCATTAACATCATCCTGGATAAGAATATTGATAAAAAAAAAAAAAAATCAAAATGGAAGATAATTTTAGTTATGTAAAGTGCCTCGGATCAAAGAAATTGTCACATAGTAAATGGAACCAGTTTAGTTTTGGCAAAAATGTATTCCAGTCCTGTGACGAACTGAACAATACGGATTTAGAAAGTTATGGAGAGATGCAGCAGAACCTATCTTTTTGAATAGACTCAAAGTTAACGATACCTGCATATTTTTTGTTGTTGTCACTTTTATCTTTAAGGCAAGGAATTGGAGGTCTGAAATATTCCGAATGGTAAAATGATAATGATCAAATTATGATGACAGTGGCGATGCTGCTGCTGCTGTTGCTGATGGTGATGATGATGGTGATGATGATGATGATGATGATGATGAAGAGGAGGAGGAGGAGGAGGAAATGATGATGATGGTAATGATGATGATGACAGCGACGATGATGATGACGACAACAACTGAACTGTAACGATAACACTTTTTTTATCTTTTCTTTTTTTTTTTTTTTTTTTTTCGTTCTCGTCTGGCACTCTTCCTCCTCGTTGTCGTCGTCTTCCTCCTCTTCCTTGCTGCCCCATCTTCTGTGCCACTTCAGTGACCTTACCCGCACACCGCTCACCCCCCCCCCCCCCCCCCCCCCACGTCATCCCCTCCTTCTCCTTGCCCCCCCCCCCCCCCCCCCCCCCCCCCCCCCCCCCCCCCACACACACACACACATCGCACCTCCCGTCCACTTTCGCATTCTTGTTCGTCCCGTTGCACTTGACGACAGCGGCAATTCACAAGCAGCAATCAATGTCAAGTTGTCACGTGGCAACCTACCAGTGGAGACACTGCGCTGATCATGAAAAGACTCGAAAAAGGATACTACCATTGATTTTGCAACGGAACACATATCCGTTGCATTCACACCCACCTCCCTTCCCCTGTCTCTCTTTCTGTCTTTATTTCTCCCTTTCCATTTCTCTCTGTACTGCCATGCTACTCCCTTTCTCCTGTTACATAATGTTGAATTTTCTTCTGCGTTGTTCTGTGTTGTGGATCTACTACTTTTTTTTATGCATGTACGCACGTCTACACAAGACAGTCGCGCTCATTTGCGCGCGCGCACACACACACACATACACACGCGCGCGCGCACGCGCACACACACACACACACACACACACACACACACACACACACACACACACACACATATGCACAAACACACACACGAGCACGCACGCATATACTTCTCTCTCTCTCTCTCTCTCTCTCTCTCTCTCTCTCTCTCTCTCTGTGTCTCTTTCGCCCTCTCTCTCTACTTCCCTCCCTCCCTTTCCCCATCTCTCTTTTCTCTCTCTGCCTCTGTCTGTCTGCCTCTCTCTCTCTCTCTCTCTCTCTCTCTCTCTCTGCGTTCCTCTCCTTCTTCCTCTCAACCTCCCTCCCACTCTCTCTCCCCCCCTCTCTCTCAGTTCTATGTCTATGATACGTTGAGTGTCTGCATTTGTTTTATGTTTTAGATAATCAAGAGGAGAAGAACTGCATATTTTTCTTTATAAAAGTGTGTCAGCAAAAGCCTGTTGACAGCAGTTTTGAAATTTGCATACAAACAACACCCGAAGATTTCCTTTTTCTTTTTACTATTCCCCCTCGGCATTATGCTTAAACAGTTTGGTGGTGAGAACACCACACAGTTATGGACTGTGGTGTGTCTCTATTTGACGCCAAGAACGCAGACACAATCAGCCGTGTCTCCCTGATGAGTCCGATCCAGCGGACGAAAGGCCTAGGAGCAGGCAATGCAATAGATCTGCCTTCAGGAGGGATTGCGATGGTTCCCTCATGCAGCTAGTGAAGGGGTTTTCATATCTATAATATATGTTCTTAATTTTATGTTCCCATTTTCTTCACCTTCAACGCACCCCCCCCCCCCCCCCCCTTTATTTATTTATTTTTTATTTCAGTTCAAATCTTGGCCAAGTCACTACTATAATGACGGAAGAATTGTTAGCCTGCACTTGTTTTCCCCCACTACTTAATTGTCGGCATACACACACACACACACACACACACACACACACACACACACACACACACACACACACACACACACACACACACACACACACACACACACACACACACACACACACACACACACACACACACACACACACACACACACACACACACACACACACACACATATTATGTTA
>JADBJO010001523.1:85000-92500 GCA_016801955.1 Conus betulinus
GGATGTGCCCCCCCCCCCCCCCTCCCCCAGAGTGTCAGGAGATAAGGGCCGAAACACTTGCTTGAAGGGGGCTTCTCTTCTGAGGACTCTCTGCTGCCACGCTCTCCACGAGTTTCTTTCTACTACCAATATTATAATACGATGCGACGCGATACGATACAATATGGTACGAAACAATACGATGCAGTGCGGTGTTGTTTAAGGCGCTGCGGTTGGAAGCGATACAATATAACGCAGGATAGCATAAACGCACAATGAAATACGGTGCAGTGTTTGTAAAACTTACCCTCTACTACATCAGTGTGTGTGTGTGTGTGTGTGTGTGTGTGTGTGTGTGTGTGTGTGTGTGTGTGTGAGAGAGAGAGAGAGAGAGAGAGTGTGTGTGTGTGTGTAAAAAAATCAGTGATATCTTTGTTGTAACATGTCTCCATTATTTTCAAGCATTGATCCAGTTACATCTACGTCTCTCTCTCTCTCTCTCTCTCTCTCTCTCTCTCTCTCTCTCTCTCTCTCTCTCTCTCTCTCTCTCTCTCAGTTTGTCTCTGTCTCTCCCCCCCTCACTCTCACAGATTTTTATTCTGTACACAACAAAAAGTAAGAAATGTATAGATATGCATTAATAGTCCTTTTATAGATATTTTTAATGTTGTAATTTGATTTGAAACACAACATAAGAGGAGGGATTTGGACAGGTCACACTGAAATTAAACCTATTTACTTTTGTGTATTTGATGTGTGTTGTGTGTGTGTGTGTGTGTGTGTGTGTGTGTGTGTGTGTGTGTGTGTGTGTGTGTGTGTTTGTTGTGTGTGTGTGTGTGTGCGCGCGCGCGCGCGCGCGCGTGCCCAGGGACATGTGTAAGTGAGTGAGTGAGTGTGTGTGTGTGCGGACGCGGGCGCGTGTTGTGTGCGTGCGTGTGTGTGTGTGTGTGTGTGTGTGTGTGTGTGTGTGTGTGTGTGTGTGTGTGTGTGTGTGTGTGTGTGTGTGTGTGTGTGTGCGCGCACATGTGTTTATGTGTGTCTGTGCCTTTTTGTACGATTGCATCTGAATGCCTGTTGTCATGTTGAAATGCCACCCTTGTTTCTCATATTCACACAGAGGCCCTACGTGACTGAAATCGATAGTTCTGTATGTGTTTGCTAAACAAAAGGCACTAAGCAGTAGACTGAACGCCATTTTCCACTAAGATCTATTCTTCACTGAGTATTTCTGCACCTTTGTGTGTTCATACCTGTACGGGTCTCCTGGCTTGCGGCAGACCTGACAGCCATTCGCTTCGTTAAAAGGCTAAAGGTTAAAGTCTTGGCTAATAGCCGTAAAGGGCAGTGACTCGCGAGAGGTTCAGGATACCTAGGCCAAGGTTTATGGATGACGGGGTATAACCCTCTCCTTCCGTCGCCTTACCTCCCTTGGACGAACCCGGATGTACACCAACTAGCTGGGTGAGAAGAAAGGTTTCGAGCCGTAAAACGACAACCTCACGAATGGTTGGAATTCCACGACTGTTAGTTCTGAGGCTGAACGCCCTTTCCTTTATATTGCCGGCCCCTGTTGCATGACCATGAATGGTCACTGTAGTTCTCACGAACCGTCGCCTACGAGCGATTCTGCCGCAGCTGCGTGTCGTTGTTCGCTGCCTGAAATGGTTCAGGACAATGCCGATCCGACAATTATTCGGTTCGCGTAGGCTGACTTTCCCGATCGGCTCTGCATCGTCACGTGCGACTGGTTTTGTTGGCTCCAGGAAAGCAGAGGAGATAGTTAAGAGCTGGAGTTGCAAAAGCGGCTCAGGACGTTGCAGTATGAGGCTGAGTGGCAGGGTTCGATGCGATGGGAGTAAGTGCAATGCAGTGCAATGCAGTCCCTTGCAGAGCAGTCCCTTGTAAAGCAGTGGAAAATGATAGGACACGCCACAGCAGCACAACATAATAGAATGATACTAAATCATGCAACACAATACGCGCAACACTGCAACACCCTGCTATACAATATAGTGCAGCAGCGACTCAGTAGAATGCAGCGTAATGTAACATTATTCAGCACAATACTTAACACTACAACACTCTGCTCTATAATACAGTGTAGCATATTACATCATATGCAACACAATGTTTTAAGCAGCATGATATAACACAACAAAACAAAACACACACACGACACGACACAACACACACGACACGGCAAAGCGCACAACACAACACACACACACACAACAACACACAACACAAAAGACGACAAAACACAACACAAAAAACACGTCACAAAATGATGCAGATGACACAAATGCAAGGTGACAGAATGAAATACAACAACTACAACACAGCACACTACAACATCAGAAAAAAGAACAAAAATGGGACCACCATACAACATTACCACAAATCGATTCGGCACAAACACAAACTGCAGCAAACGATATTACTATGCAGTACAACACAACTCAACATGACGCAACCATCAAACAACACAAGACAGTCAGACAACACAACAACACGGCACTATGCAACAGAATGCAATACACAGCAACACAAAACAACGCATAATGAAAGTACAATACAACACAACCTTGGTTTAAAACAGCATACTACAAAATACAGCATGACACGGCGCAAGACAATCAAACAAAGTACATTGTAATATAACGATGTGAAAAATGGGTACTTTGAAGTCCTTTAGAAAAATTAACACTGAAGCTTTCGGGTCTTAGACTCTTCATCAGGAAACAATAAACAATAAACACGAGGGAAAACGTCAAAGTGACGAAAGAGAACATAAAAGTACAAATGACATCGAAACAAATTTATGTCACAACAGTATTGTGTAACACTTTCCCCCTGGTAGCACTGCATAATGCATGTTGTGTGTGTGTGTGTACGTGTGCGTGTGCGTGTGTGTGTATGTGTGCTGTGTGCGTGCGTACGTGCGCGCGCGCGCGCGCGCGTGTGTGCGTGTGTGTGTGTGTGTGTGTGTGTGTGTGTGTGTGTGTGTGTGTGTGTGTGTGTGTGTGTGTGTGTGATATCACACATTATAGCGCAGCTCAGCACGGCAAGAAATGACGGGTGGAACACACTGTGGAACGTTAATGAACACAACCGTAACGTAACACACCCATACACCCATACTGCCCGGAACAACACTACGTGGTAGCCTACAAGTCAACAAACAGTATCAACAAGCAGAACAACCTAACCCAGCGCGACCTCCACAGCACATCACAGTATATAGCACAACAAAGCGCAGCACAACAGAACACATCGCAGCACCACACAATACCACACAGCACAGCACAGCACAGCACAGCACAGCATTCAATGACTGTTATTTATTTCCAAGGCAACTTATAAGTACAGTTTCATAAATGCCGAAAACAAGAAATGTAAAAACACGCACACGACCACGAAGATTATTAGTACTTTTTTTCCCTTTCTTGCTGGCTGTGCAAGCGCAATACTTCGTTGTAAAGCATAAAACGACGTTTCTTCTTCTGTGTGTGTGTGTGTGTGTGTGTGTGTGTGTGTGTGTGTGTGTGTGTGTGTGTGTGTGTGTGTGTGTGTGTGTGTGTGTGTGTGTGTGTGTGTGTGTGTGTGATGGATACACGTTAACATGAATGAATCAAAGCAAATATCATAAGGACAACACAAAAAAAAAATAAGTATAACATCCCACATCAAAATCAAACTAAAGTCAAGGGAGTTACATTGGTATGTGAAATTAAGTAGACAAAAAACAAAACAAAACAAAACAAAACCAAAAAAAAAAAACCTAAGACCGCAATTCAATTACAAGAGTGCAGCTTTACTTCTTATTCAAATGCGTATATCTAGTCTCTTAAACGCATAAAATATATACATTGCTAAATTTCTTAAGAGCATGGACGTCTTCAGATTGTAACATTCGAGCTAAGCATTCTTATGAATGTATGTTGGTAATACTTTGACAAATATTTTTCTCTTAGAAATGTATATGTTTGACATTCTAACAAAAAATGAAGTTCACTTTCTATCCTATTACAAAACGGGCATTTTTTTGATTTTTCATTATATCTGTTATTTATATTCAGATCACACATTCCAAGTCTTAATCTAGTTAAAGCATAACGAAATTTAATAATAGTGATAGCTGACAAGTAATAATTTTCTGATTGGAAGGATGATTTGAAAGACATATATGTGCTAAACCGTTCACTTTGAGAAAGTTTTGAATGCCAATCTTGCATGTAACAATCGATCATTCTCTGCTTTAATTCTTTAAGAAAAATAGTTTCATTCCCAACCCCTCCATTGATCCAAACATCTGAAAAACCAAAAGTATCAAGACATGTTTTAACAGATATAGACCAGTTATGACAATTAGAGTGACCATGGGTAGATTCGGGGATCTTATTCAAGATCATGAGATGTGCCTGTTTAGGAAATCTATGGATAGACATACTTTGGAGTTTTAAACCAATATTTTATTGACTTTAGAGCAGTATCAATATACAAGGGTATCGGGCCTGTTTCTCCATATATCATTGTATTTGGACTTTTGCGAATAACACCTAACAAGCGCTTACATGCAAACAAATGAACTGATTCAATCGACTGAAATTTAGTTAATCCCCAGAGAGCTCCCCTGCGTACAATAACATTGGCTTTATTTGTGAATCAAAAAGTTTGAAAAATATTGACAAATCCATGTTTCCTAAAGCCCACATTGTTTTGAAAATTTCTGCGACTTTACGTTTTGCTCGTCTAACGTATTCATCTAATGCAATATCAAAACCCATTCTAGTGCTAAGAGTAAAACCAAGATATTTGTAGCTATTAACTACTTTCAACTCTCTCCCTTTGTAGTACCAACATTCAGTTTTGATTTAAAATGTCAGATGCTTTCTGTAAATTGTTTTAACTGATTTTGGAGCCCACTGGGTGTAGAAGAAAACAAAGCAATGTCATTAGCGAATAATAAAAGGAATATTTCCAGTAATCCGGGTAAAAACTGAAATCCATGTTTACCGTTCTTTGTTACATTTTCAGCTACCTCAATAATCAATAAAGAAAACAATGAAGGTGACATTAAACAGCCTTGTTTCACTCCCGAGGGACACACGAAGAAATCTGACACTTCTGGGCCCTAGCGAAACACAACTCTGGACAGAACTATACATGCCTTTTAACATTCTGATCATTGTTGAGGAAGCTTGAACCTTTTGGAGTATTTTCCAAAGCATGTCTGTATCTACTGTGTCAAAGGCTTTTTTGGTAGTCTATAAAAGCTACGTAACATTTTCTACTTTTATGTCCATACAAATAAGATTTTATCATTGAAACGAGTGTAAATATATGGTCTACAGTAGAGTATTGTTTGCGAAAGCCAGCACACACACACACACACACACACACACACACACACACACACACACACACACACACACACACACACACACACACACACACACACAGAGAGAGAGGAGAGAGAGAGAGAGAGAGAGAGAGAGAGCGTACGCTCGGGCATCGACATGTTTGTATTGATTCTGTATGTCGCTAATGGATGCTGCTGCAACGAGGGCATGAACACTGGATGTTATTCATGAAAGAACGAAGAAACCATACTTTCTATTGAATCTTCCAGTAGCTGCTTGATGCGGCTGGATTACGGGAAGCATTGTCTGTTCATTTTAACTGTATTACAGGAATCGACAGTAAACGTTGTCTTTTCCTTTCAACCGTAGCTGCTGTATTACAGGAATCGACCTTAAACATTGTCTATCAATTTTTACCGCAGTTGCTGGATTATGAAAATCGATATTAACGCTGTCGATTAAAGCAGTAGCTGCAGGATTAAGGGAATCGACATTAAACATTGACAATTGATTTTAGATTTAGATTTAGATGATATATTACGTGAATCAACAGTAAACGTTGTCTATTGATTTCACTGGTGGCTTGTTCATACTGCAGAAAACTGACCTGGCTCTGCATACTTAATCGGTCACTGATCAATTGTGTTTCAAGCGTTGCTGTCAAGTAGGACACGTTGCAGGGGGATGGCATTCCTCATCACTGCCTGGCCAGTTCCAGAGAAAAACTCTCTTTGCTGATACATAATGCAGCGTTCTCAGGATGGTCATGGAGGTAGACCGTCCACACCCATCCCAAAGGTGACATGGGAGACAAAATGGATCGAGGTTTGATGCCTGTGGATTGTTTTTTTTTCCTAATCGTTTCATGGTGTGGGCAGATGATTTATCATCAGTGTGTGTGAGTGCAGCGCTGGAATCCTTTCAGAAGTTGGGCTAGTGCGTGTTTTGCGTGGGTGAGTGAGTGAGTGAGTGAGTGAGTGAGTGTGTGTGTGTGTGTGTGTGTGTGTGTGTGTGTGTGTGTGTGTGTGTGTGTGTGTGTGTGTGTGTGTTCGTTCTTCAGTTTAACGTCTCTTTGCTTAAGTAATACTGAGCCCATGAAAAGGAAGAAGAATGCATAACACACACACACACACACAAACACACACGCGCGCGCATACACACACATACACACACACAAACGCGCGCGCGCGCGCACGTGTGTGTGTGTGTGTGTGTGTGTGTGTGTGTGCGTGCATGCATGCGCGCGTGAAAACTGCCAACAATATCACTGCTATTACTACTACTACTGCTACTACCACTGCGACTTCTACTACGACCACTACTACTACAACTATGCTCGCAGCTATTAGAGGAGAGCTCAGGAGGATGTAGACCTCTGCCAATATTTAAGCCTGGATCCATCCTTTGAATCAGTTCATGTGTTGATATGGACTGAACAAGTTACTTCCAGTCTGTGTGTGTGTGTGTGTGTGTGTGTGTGTGTGTGTGTGTGTGTGTGTGTGTGTGTTTTAACATAAAGCTGAGGGGGACAGGGGTGGTCGGGATAAACAAACTGTCAACATTTATATCACTAGAAAGCTTAGCCGTTTAAAAAAAAGAAATATCACTTTGTAGACAGATATCAGCTGGTAACCAATTGTATTTTGCAGCGTTTATGTTCAGTATAGAAATTTGTTATGACTTCGCAGAAACGAATCCTGAACGTACCATTTGATGATCACACCTGAACAACGGAGCCGTACATGTTAGCTGTTGTGTTGTTTATGTGCCGTCTTCCGAGCTAGCTAAACGGCATTTCCCCCCACATTCCAGCTCCCTATCCGCAGCTACATACTGTCCTGTACCATTTCAACCCCAGCAGCGGCAATTCACAGAGAGCAAATATGAAATGAGGCAGGGAACAGTGAAGTATAAACAACAAACAAGTAGGACAACTCTTGCTCCCACAAGAAAAGATAACTCCAAAAGAATGCTGCTTATGACACTGAATCGCCTAGCAGACACGACAGCACAGAGCACACAGAACAAACAAAGGAAACATCCCCCAAATAGGATGTTCCAAGCTTGCCCTGTCTGCTAGGCGATTCGGCGTCGTAAGCAGCATTCCTTTGGAGTTGTGTTTTCTTGTGGGAGCAAGAGTTACCCTACTTGTTTATTG
>JADBJO010001523.1:112500-117500 GCA_016801955.1 Conus betulinus
TCGCAACCCCAGGATCACGAGTCCGGCGCTCTACCAGCTGAGCTATGCCGGTCATATGGCTTAATTCTGGTTGTATTTTAGGACGGTGCGCGATAGCTCAAAATACACGGATGATTTCGCGTGTTTTTGTGCATGTACATGCAATCCACAATGAGCTCCGATACAAAACTTATCCAAGGGAAGTAATCACAAGTTGTATTTTGACAGTCACTCTTGCTTCCTCCCCTTCTATCTTCCAACATTCATGTGAGTCGCCCAAAACGTACACGTACATACATGTCCTTTTAAATCTTTATTCATGTATTCCACGAGACATCAAGATTAAAAAAAAAAAAAAAAAAACTGAATCAGGAAAATGTTAGGGGAACAAACATGATGTCGTGACCAAAGACAGTATTTGCAACTATGACAACAACAGCAACAACAATAATTATGATAATTATAACAACAATAAAGACGATAATGATGATGACAGTCATAATGACGATGATGGTGATGAAGAACAATAATAATAATAATAATGACGTAATAATAATAATAATAATATTATAATAATAATACAGTCAATGACGATGATGGTGATGAAGAACAATAATAATAACAATAATGACGTAATAATAATAATAATAATAATAATAATAATAATAATAATAATAATAGAGTTTCCAAACGAAGTGACTGAGGGCAGAAAATGAAGCAAGATTTAGAAAGAGAGGGGGTTTGTTAACGCCAAGGACATAGACAAAGTACAGGACAAAAACACAATGCATTTCGACCTCTTGGGTCTTCTTCAGGCAAAAACAAATAACATTTAGGACAGTGAAAAACGGAGAATGACAAACAACGTATCATCTCGTATGTATATAGATATTTTCTGAATAATATTAATAATAATGATAATAATAAAAGTAGTAGTCACGTGCAAAATAATATCAATAATGATGATAATAATAAAAGTAGTAGTCACGTGCAAGCTCTTGTCCACAAGTTTTCTTTTTTTTTTCACGCATTTCTATAAAATGATATCGATCTGAAAGAAATACACATTTCTAATTTTTCTTTTTCTGTATGTTGCGTGGCTAGATTTCAATCATGGTGCTTTTGAAAATGCAGCTGGAAACATTTCGTTCATTCCTTGAACATTATAACGACTTAACATAGAGATCAAGTTAAAATACGTAAGAGAATCGTGATAACACAAAAAGGAATGACAACACAAACGACAAAACTTAAACACATGCAAAACCAGCCCAGCTAAACACAAAACAAAACATAACAGCCTTCTTCTGAATTTGCCAGTGGTTAACATACAGACTATCCTAAACAGACGTAAATTTGAACAGTCATTACAGTTGAAAACGTTTAGCATGAATCTACATCGAATCTGTTTGAATATCAAACCGAACTTATATATATATATATATATATATATATATATATATATATATATATATAGGGGAGAGGGGGTGGATAGGCAACGAAATATAACAGAGACCATCAGCTTCAATCTGCATTGCATTGCAAAGGAAGATTGTAAATTGCGATGGCCACACACACACACACACACACACCACACACACACACACACACACACACACACACACACACACACACACACACACACACACACATCTCTCTCTCTCTTTCTCTATGTCTCTCTCTGTCACTCTCTCTATAGTCACACACACACACACTCAAACACACACACACACACACACACACACACACACACACACACACACACACACACACACACACACACACACACACACACACACACACACACACACACTCGCACGCACGCGCTCGCACACTTGTCTGCATTTAGGCGCAACTGGTCATACTCGCACGAAAATCAAACAAACAAAAAAAATCTGAGACTGGAACCTGATGTTCTTCATTGTCATCAGTACTTGGGATCAGTCTGCAGACTCCGTCCTGGTACGAATTTAGTATCTGAAGAACCTAAGCCTGTCTTTTTTTTTTTTTTTTTTTTTTCTCTCGAGAACTGAAGACATCAGCGACCAGCTCTATTACACAATATTTTTATGACTATGATTATGATTATTATTGTTATCATTTTCATTATATTAAATTACGATCATTGTCATCATCATCAGTATTAGGAATTGTGTCACAATTACTATCATCATCGTCATAATTATCATCATAATATTATTATTATTATTATTAGTAGTAGTAGTAGTAGTAGTAGTATACTATTATTATTATTATTATTATTATTCGTGTCGTGGGTGATTTGTCTAGCCCTTCTTACTTCTAGTGAGCTGTTCAATTTTTTTGTTTTCAGTTCTATAAACCTTCGCAGGTGTAGAGAACAAAACAAAGTTTGTGGAGCTTCATTTCGCAAAGAAAATGATGTTCTTAAAAGAGTTAGGAAGACACGTGCAATGTTGTAAGAAAATCATTGTGTAGAAACAAGCAAAAGACAAACAGCAAAGACACAAAAGAATATATACAAACAACAACAACAAAAAAAAAAAAACAACAACAAGAGAAAACAGGTGGTCAAGAAACACAAATGTCAACAAAAGTCTGTTGGATTTTTGTTTTTATCATAATGACGCATCATGAAAGGTGGGTTACTTTTCGTCTCTTCCAGGAATCAGAGCATTTAATGGTCAAATGTGTGTGTGTGTGTGTGTGTGTGTGTGTGTGTGTGTGTGTGTGTGTGTGTGTGTGTGTGTCTGTGTCTGTGTCTGTGCGTGTATGTTGAATCGTTGGTTTACAAACAAAAATTAACGCGATTACTTTCACACAGTCAATAAAAAAACACAACAAAAAAAACAAAAAAACAAAAAAAAACGACGACGTTTGCAGAGCTGGTGGTCCTTGCTTTTCATTCATAAGACTTCTTGACCACCACTAAGTTAGTGGTGCTTGCGAAGCCCATACTATGTTCCCTGTCCTTATCGCACTCACTGCTTAAATGGAAACAAAAATGTGTTTCATCTGGCTCAGACAAAACGATTTTACATCAATGAACAAAAAACAAAAACAAAAACAAAAAACAAAAAAAAAAAAAAAAAAAAAAAAAGCGCAGCACTGGCCTACACTACGTAACAACCTCGTTCCTTTTGGGGATCAGTACTTTCCCCAACCGTTCCTGTTTGTCGCAGTCTCGAGAATCAGATGTTCACGTGCGGTTGTAAGTATTAATTAAGCAGCTAGGAGCCCATCTTGGAGAGAAGACACTGTACTGGTGCTGGATAACTTCCGTAGCTTTTGAAAAGTGTATGTGCTGATACATACAGCCTCATGAAACAGCTCTCAATTGCAGGAAGGGAAAAAACCCCAGAGCCCCGAAAGCAATGGCAGAAGCGGCAGAGAGGTGTTCAAGCTGGATCTGGTCAAGGAGGAACAAAAGTGAACTTCATAAGGCTTAACTTTCCCTTCAAATGTCAGGTGCCCCAGTGGCTCAGTGGTTAGAGTGCGAGACATTAAGAGGACAGTCCCTAAAATGAGCATGTCCAGAGGGTCGTGGGTTCAAATCCCAGCCATGACTCGTCCCAAATGGAAAAAAGGGGGGGCAGCAGAGGGACAACCGGAGTCATGAACCAGGGTGTGGCCCAACCCCCCTAGAGTGTCAGAAGATAAGGGCCGAAACACTTGCTTGACTGGGGCTTCTCTTCTGGGGACTCTCTGCTGCCACGCTCTCCACGAGTTTCTTCTTTCTACTGGTCTGGTAAAAACTCAAGATGTCACATAAAAAGCCGCTGTACACTGGCGATTATAAATTGCTTAGTTGCGGTGTCAGTTGAGTGAGTGAGTACCCTCCCATTGAGGTAGAGGTTCACCAAATCTATGAATCCACCAGTGACAAGAACTGTCAAAGGCTTGGATGCAGACAGGGAAATAAAAGCTTTAAATCCTTATGAGAATCAGGTATAGACTTCTACAGAATTTTAGACCACTCCCCCCCTCCCCCCCTCCCCCCCCCCCCCCCCCAATCTTCTCTTTTCTTCTCAATTGCAACGATCAACGAGGATGAAAAATGACGAGATGACGCTACGAACTCTCATCATATATGACAAGACTATGCTGTATGCTTCTTTTCACTTCCTCTATACTCTATGCTTCCTTTCACTTCCTCTACACTCTATGCTTTTCCTTTTCACTTCTTCTATACTATATGCTTTTCCTTTCACTTCCTCTACACTCTATGCTTTTCCTTTCACTTCCTCTACACTCTATGCTTTTCCTTTTCACTTCTTCTATACTATATGCTTTTCCTTTCACTTCCTCTACACTCTATGCTTTTCCTTTCACTTCCTTATACTGTATGCTTTTCCTTTCACTTCCTCTACACTCTATGCTTCCTTTTCACTTCCTCTGTACTTTATGCTTTTCCTTTCACTTCCTCTGTACTCTATGCTTCCTTTCACTTCCTCTGTTCTCTATGCTTCCTTTCACTTTCTCTCTGTACTCCTATGTTTCCTTTCACTTCCTCTGTACTCTATGCTTCTTCCTTTCACTTCCTCTGTACCTATGCTTCCTTTCACTTCCTCTGTACTCTATGCTTCCTTTCACTTTCAGCCCGTCAGAGGGGTCTTTTTCTTCCTTTCATTTTCACTCTATGCTTCCTTTCACTTTTCCACTTCTCCTCTCCACTGTTCTTCCACTTCTCCCTCTTCTTCTTTATCTTTTGTTATACAGCCACAATGACATGCACACGCCATTCACAACAGCACGCTGTTTGCCAATTTGTATCCATATGTACTTATCCGTGTATAAACTACTCGTGCGGTAAAAAAAAAGACCAACATCAACCAAACAAAAGAAAGGTATAAAACCGTAATGACAGAAGAAGTAAATAGGTACGCCAGATAACACCAGATACATACAACTGTTGGTTCAGTTCCGGTCACCAACATTGAAAATCAAACTAAATGAAATAAAACATGGTCGCGGTTGGTTGTTGATGCTCTTTGCTGGTTCTTGCTTTTTTGTTATTTTTTTTTCTGTCGCAGTCTTAAAAA
>JADBJO010001523.1:127500-145000 GCA_016801955.1 Conus betulinus
CAATCCTTCTTCGATCAATAAACAACTAGGGTAAGTCTTGCTCCCATCAGAAAACCTAACATAGAGTAACTTTTATTCAAGACTGGCACAGCCTTTTAAACTTGAATAAAGTCAGACAAATACAAAGACGAACAATCTAATAGTGGGGTAAAAACAAGCGCAGGCCAACAACCCCTCCGTCACCACAGTAATGACTTGGCAAAGATTTGAACTCAAGCCAGGAGGGGGTGGGGGTGATTGAAGATGAGGAAAATGGGAACATAAAATTAAAAAAATATGTTATAAATATGAAAACTCTTCACTAGCTGCATGAGGGAACCATCGTAATCCCTCTCGAAGGCAGATCTTTTCGTATTGCCTGCTCCTTGGCCTTTCGTCCCCTGGATCGGACTCATCAGGGAGACACGGCTGGTTGTGTCTGTGCTCCTGAGTTAACACTTTGCACACATATACAGGTAGACGGACAGACAGACAGACACACTGTAGAAGACTATTCACACACACACACACACACACACACACACACACACACACACACACACACACACACACACACACACACACACACACACACACACATACATACACTCACTCACACACACAGTGTAGAAGAAGACTACTCACCCACACAGACGGGGGGTTTGTTGGCTCCAGGTTCCACCGGACAGACACACAGCCAGTTTGTGACCCACGCGCTTGAACTTTTTCTTGCACCGGAAGTAGGCCAGGCGGCCTCCGCGGATGCGCACACGTCCATTCTTCAAGGTCGGGGGCTTGCAAGCTTTTCCTGTGTCATGGAGGAAAGAGTGAGACTGACATTCATTTCATCACCAGTCAAGAATCTGTGTCATGTAAAAGAACAACACCGTGAGTCTGCCATTAATTTCATCACCAATCAAACGTCTGTTTATGGAGGCACGGAACTTGAGAACAGTGTAAGCTAATAGAGAACCTGCCATTAATGTCATCACCAATCAAACGTTGTTGCTGTTTCAGGATAATAATAACAATGATAATAACATTTACAACAATAATAATAATAATAATGATAACAATGATGATGATGATTTATGGCGCTTAATCTTACATAAGCCATAAGTGCTTACAAAACACAGAAAAGATGAAAGAAAACATAAATGAAACCAATAAGAAGATAAACATGCAATAAGTACTATACACCTACAAACAAGAGTGCATACTGACACACACTCGCGCACACACACACACACACAACAAACACACACACACACACACCAGCATGCACGCGCACACACACACATGCACACACACACACACACACACACACACACACACACACACACACACACACACACACACACACACACACACATGCACACACACACACACACCACACACACACACACACACACACACACACACACACACACACACACACACACACACACACACACACACACACACACACTCACACACACTCACATACACAAGTCGCAGAATTTAAATTGATACTCATTAAAACAAAAAAGAAACAGAACACTATGCACCTGAAGAATGGAGTCGTCGTAAAAGATCTGTTCAAAGCTATGCTTTCAATTCAAGAGGAATAGCAATGCTCTTTAACAGCAATTTTGATATCAAAATAGAAGAAAGTTTAGAAAGGAAGCTGCAGGAACGAACGGTCTCATGATTCTGGTTGAAGGTTGAAGTTGAAAGATTTTTTTCTCCCAAATATTTATGGTCGGAAGAGAGGCGACCCCGAACTGTATTATATCTTACCCTCCACCCCCACCCCTTTCCAAACAGGCTAATTCAATGTCGATAACATGATTATTAGTAGAGACTTTTCAATTCAGTATTCGACCGAGCAAAAGGTTATTAGAATAATGAACGAAAACCATAGATCGTATAGCTAACGAAGTTACCGAAAATGTGATAAATGATACAGATGTAAACCTGACTGAGGATTGTTGAAGTTGCATTGGAGAAGTACTAGCCCCTCTTAGCAAGCTAACACTCATCCCCCACCCCCTTCTTTTTTTTTTGCAGATCAGGCAGTTCCTTTCGTTACAAATGAAGAAAACAATTGTGGGTACAGAATAGACCAATCCATGGTCCTGCTTAGACTGAAATTCGTCGAAAAACTTTGAAGGAAGACATTTTTGGAAATTTATTGTCACCGTTAATGAACAAGATGAAATTTCAAGATGAAATTTAACGTCGAAAAAAAAGGTTGAACAAGGATATGCTGTAAGTCCGTGCGAAAGAGAAGCATTTGATGAGATCTCATTATGTGATAGTCCTCTTTTTTTCTGGATAGAAATAGAAACATTGGTGACAATCTAAAGCTACTTTACGACGCTATAGCTACTTTAAAGAACATGATTTACTTGGTGTTTTAGTAAATTCAGACTTTGAGAAAGCATTTGGCTGACTTAACTTGGGTTTCCCTTTTAAAATAATGTGGGCGATCGGTTTTCAACCAGGGATTTGGAAACGGATAGAATCATTCCATAGGAATATCAAATCTTGTGTTCTTGTTGATGGTCAGGTTTTTAGTTGGTTAAATGTAGAAAGAGGTTGCCGACTGGGTGACATGCTATCATCTTATATATTTATAATAAGTGGTGGAATTCTGCCAATAATGATACGGGAAAATGAACACGTATATTCATAACAATTAATGTTAAGTGGAGATTTTCTCAGTATTTACAAGATAGTGAATGTCTTTTTGCTGGCGATAACAAAATCATTTGAGGCTTTTATTGGCACAATGGAAGCATCTTGTTGCACATCAGGATTGTATAAGGACTCTGGAAAACAAATGCAATCTGGTTGGGTAGTCGTAAACACTGGCTCGTTTAGGTCTGGAGTGGTTCCCACCGAAAAAAAGAACAACTCAGGAGTTTGGTCTTACTACTGATATACACAACACATATAAACTAATCAGAGAAATTAGCAGATGTTAGAATATTTATTCAGGGTTTGGTTAAAAAAGGCAGCTCACCCGCTTTGAAGCATGGAAATTCTGAAATTGCTCAATCAATTCATGTGTGGATTCTGTTTACCCCAACCAACCAAATGATTTCTTCTGGACTCTGCAAAACTGCTATTATGAAAATGTATATGGAACAGCACAAAAGGTAAGATAAACAAAAAAGAACGCATTAGAGTATCAAAATGATTGTGGTACTGGAATACCAGATCTGAGAACATTCGGTACTTTATTAAACCGACTTGGGTGCAGAAACTGCAAACAACGAAACATAGATAGACGACTATCGCTAAATCCAATTTTCCAGTGCTAAATGACATTTAAAACTGGGCCAGAAATCGTCTCGATATTTCTTAAATCGAAAGTATTCCGGACAGACGTGTTTGGTACATACATTGTTTTCTCTATGAAATGGAATATAGCAACTATGGCGATTTCCACGCTGAAACACTATTTCACGATGATAGAATACAGACAGGTAAGAGACATATTGTGGGTAAAACGAATGGATTAGTGAAGGGATATGTATATAGTGTACCAAAGTTTGTGCCTGAAAATGGACAATCCATTTCATTCGAGGAGTTTAAACAAAATGTGATATGAATATGAATTTCTTAACTTTCACTGGGTATAAAAAGGTAGTAGTAATAGAATATAGGCGAAACACAGATCTCTCTCTCTCTCTCTCTCTCTCTCTCTCTCTCTGATTATATGTACGCGTGTGCACAAGTGCAAGCGTATGTGCGAACTCCTGTGCGCGCACGCACGCACGCACGACTCTCTCTCTCTCTCTCTCTCTCTCTCTCTCTCTCTGTCTGTCTGTCTGTCTCTCTCTCTGAGGATATAAACATTCACATGAAAGAAACAAATAACAAACAGGTCAGTCTGAATGTGTATTTCCAAGACACATTTTGACCTCTCGGTTCTCTCTCAGTGTACCACACACACACACACACACACACACACACACACACACACACACACACACACACACACACACGCACGCACGCACGCACGCTCGCACACACACACACACACACACACACACACACACACACACACACACACACACACACACACACACACACACACACACACACACACACACACACAGAGTGAGAGAGATTAATTCCCAAGGGTAACATGTATGAAAATACCGTTTTCTATCTAGCTCTTGTCTCTTCAGGGGCTAAAAATGTTGACACAAAACACTTGTACACAATATAGGACTAATTATAACACAGAGAGAGAGAGAGAGAGAGAGAGAGAGAGAGAGAGAGAGAGAGAGAGAGAGAGAGAGAGAGAGAGAGAGAGAGAGAGAGATGATCTACGTACTTTCGATCACAGTATTGTCATTAGAGTATTACTGGTCTTACATTCCCTCACTCATATATATTTCCACCCCTGGTTTTGAAAACATACTTTGATACTTTGTTTTCTTCTCGAGCATTTTGTTTCACCACACAGAACGCTCAGGTGTCACTTTTTATTGTGAGCAAGGCAGTATATACACATTTCCGGGGAGTTGACCATACACTTACGTGGACGTGCTGTTCTTCAGCTAGCGCGAGTCAAGAACCCGTTTTTAACCCGAAGACCTCTCCACAGGGACCGAAACGGAGCTCGCTCGCTGGTCAGTTTACCTCCCTTTGAGATGAACCATTGTCTTGGAGAGCGGAGCCACTCATGGGAGCTGGAAGGTGGGGTGGGAAGTGGGGGCTGGAAGAGGGACGGGGGCAGGGGGGAGGGGGGCGTGGAGGGAGGAGGGGGAGGGGAGGGGAGAGAGAGACTTTTCCCTATATGCTTCCAGAGTGGTTTCCCTTCAGTGGTACTCATTCCGACCGGCTCACCCACTCCAACTCCCCCTCCCACTTCCTACTCCCACCCCCACTCCCACTTCCTACTCCCACTCCCCACTTCCTACTACTCCCACTCCCATTGCCACTTCCCACTCCCACTTCCCCACTCCCACTTCGTACTCCCACTTCCCACTTCCCACTCCCACTTCGTACTCCCACTTCCCACTCCCACTTCCCACTTCCACTTCCCACTTCTCACTCCCGCTTCCCACTCCCACTTCTCACTCCCACTTCCTACTCTCCCACTTCCCACTCCCACTTCCTACTCCCACTCCCATTGCCACTTCCCCCACTCCCACTTCCCACTCCCACTTCTCACTCCCACTTCCCACTCCCACTTCCACTTCCCACTCCCACTTCCTACTCCCACTCCCACTTCCCACTCCCCTCCCACTTCCCACTTCCTACTCCAGCTTCCCACTCCCACTTCCTACTCCCACTTCCCACTCCCACTTCCCACTCCCACTTCCTACTTCCCACTCCCACTTCCATTCCCACTTCCCACTCCCCACTCCCACTTCCTACTTCCACTCCCACTCCCACTTCCTAGTCCCACTTCCTACTCCCACTCTCAGTTCCCACTCCCACTTCCCACTCCCACTTCCCACTGCCACTTCCCATTCCCACTCCCACTTCCTACTCCCACTTCCCACTCCCACTCTCAGTTCCCACTCCTACTCCCACTTCCCACTCCCACTCCCACTTCCCACTCTCACTTCCCACTCCCACTTCCTACTCCCACTTCCCACTCCCACTCTCAGTTCCCACTCCTACTCCCACTTCCCATTCCCACTTCCCACTTCCCACTTCCCACTCTCACTTCCCACTCCCAGTTCCTACTCCCACTTCCCACTCCCCACTTCCCACTCCCACTTCCATTCCACTCCCACTTCCCACTTCCCACCGACACTCCTATTCCCACTTCCCACTCCCACTCCCACTTCCATTCCACTCCCACTTCCCACTCCCACTGACACTCCTAATCACACTTCCCACTTCCCACGTCCCACTTCCTACTCCCACTTCCCACTCCCACTCTCAGTTCTCACTCCTACTCCCACTTCCCACTCCCACTTCCCACTCCCACTTCCTACTCCCACTTCCCACTCCCACTCTCACTTCCACTCCCACTCCCACTCTCAGTTCTCTCACTCCTACACTCACTCCCCCACTTCCCACTTCCCACTCCCACTCTCACTTCCCACTCCCACTTCCTACTCCCACTTCCCACTCCCACTCCCATTCCACTCCCACTTCCCACTTCCCACTCCCACTGACACTCCCACTCCCACTTCCCACTCCCACTTCCCACGTCCCACGTCCCACGTCCCACTCCCCACTCCCACTCCCACTTCCCACTCCCACTTCCCACTCCCACTCACAAGACCGTTTTGTGTTCAGTTCCAGCGGCAGTCTGGCAGTGCAGAAAGAACCTTCAGTGTCAAGTTACCATGCAGCAGACTGGAAGAGGTAACGTTGCAGACTGCAAATCTGCTGAGCGACGTCTGTGACGTTCATGTGTCTGTTCTTATTCAACATATAAAGAGTTCATGTACTAACCCACCCACCCCAACATTTTTTTAGGTAGCTACACATTTGTACAATTACTTCTAAGGGTTATGTATAAGTAAGAAGGGTTTTCCCCCCATCAGGTCCTTGTTCAGGAACGGAGTGAAGTAACTGACACACGAATGCTATGATTTTCACGTCCTATGAATTGATGACAACCCAGACAGTGTCTCTCCTCATCAAATTAGAATTCTCAAACGAGAGAGAGAGAGAGAGAGAGAGAGAGAGAGAGAGAGAGAGAGAGAGAGAGAGAGAGAGAGAGAGGATGGAGGGAGGGGAGGGAGAGAGAAATACACACACACTACACACACACACACACACACACACACACACACACACACACACACACACACACACACAAACACACACACGCGTGCGCGCGCGCGCGCGCATGCACGCACACACAACACACACGCTGCATATATACTCATGCCCTTTAAGCATGAGAAGGGTGTGTCATCAAGTACATTATTCATTCTGTATCCATTTGGTCAACTGGATCTTGTTGCTTTTAAAACTCCCATGCAAAGGTTATTCATTCATGCTCGTCCGTTGTCAGTGACGATGAAGCAGAAAATTCTTGGGTTATTAAACAGCAAGGACGACCACCCCGGCTGTTTGACACATATTGACCTCCCTTACATCTTTTCAGAATCCTTACGTATAGTCTCAAAGATTTCCTTTACAAAAATATCAAATATTTTTCTTATACATGTTTTCGGTTGCTGGCTTATTTACCGCGCTTTTCTTCTCATTTTTCTGTTTTACCCTTCATTGGCTGTCATAGGAGGTGGTTGGATTTCCATCCCTACCCCATCATCCCCAATCCCATCCTTGGAAGTACTTGGGGGGCACTGATTTATAATTTTTTTTCCTGATCTCCAACCTCCAATTTTGCTACGTCTCTATCTTGTTTTTTCATTTTTCAAGTATTTTTTTCTTTAGTTTTTTTTTCTTTGTGAAGTGGGGCCTCCATCCTCTTATCCCCCACTCCCCTCCATTTTCTTTTATCCATCATGCAATTATGTGTGCTCTGTTTACCGATGGACATCCGAATGTCAAGCTTCATGTTTTGGCGTTTAACACACATTTGTTTGGGTCGGTTTCTGCACAAATGTATGATGTACTGACACTTTCATCCTGTTCGTATAAGACAAAACGGGTGGATATATATATCTGTGTATACACACACACACATCCTGACTGAAACCAATTTATTGTTAAATTAACTCATGGTTGTACTGACATTACACACACACACACACACTCATATATATATATATATATATATATATATATATATATATATATATATATATATATATATATATATATATATATATATATATAACCATACATATCTGCAGTGGTAGATAATTCTGCCTAACTTACAGTATGTGCTTGAGTGGGTGAATGGGGAATAACAAATACTTCTCAAAATGAGCCTTCAGCAAGCTTATAGTCTTCAAGGGGGAAGCAATCTCCAATGGGGAGGAAACTCACTAACATATAACTCCTGGTCAGATACCGGTATTAACTCCTGGTCAGATACCGGTATTTCGAAACCTGATTGTTTCTCCTCAGTGACCGCGGAAAGTGGTAACTTGACTCCTCTGCCTTTTCGGTTTTAAAAAGAATGCTATCCCAGAAAAAGGCTGGTGTGCAATACGTAGTATGTTTGTTGAGTTTTCAAAAAAACAACCAAAGGTGCCAGCTAAGAAGCAAAAGAAAATCATGAAAGAGCAAAACAAGCTACATTTTCTTGTGAAAAGTAGAAAATATAAAAAATAACCTCTAAAGACACAAGTGCTGAGGGCCAGTTCGTATATATATATATATATATATATGTGTGTGTGTGTGTGTGTGTGTGTGTGTGTGTGTGTGTGTGTGTGTGTGTATACATACATACTCACTACACACACACACACACACACACACACACACACACACACACACACACACACACACACACTCACACACACACATACACACACTTTCTCTCTCTCTCTCTCTCTCTCTCTCACACACACACACACACACAGAAAACACGCTCACACAGAGAGAGAGAGAGAGAGAGAGAGAGAGAGAGAGAGAGAGAGAGAGAGAGAGAGAGAGAGAGAGAGAGAGAGAGAGAGAGAGAGAGAGCCCATCTCGCGCGTACTAGTACTACTCTATTTCGAAGAGCAGGAAACACCATTCTCGAAGTCTTCCGTCCCCAAAGACAGCCTCCTGTATCCATGGTGAGCCCCCTGGCGGACACCACGCGCAACTTCCCATCGCCCACAACAATCCAGGAGCCTTCGGCAGGAGTTTGCCCTCACCTCATCGGAAACGGAGGTCAGACTGCTTCATATGGCGTGCCACTAACTGGCGCCAGCGGTTTTTGTTAGAGCTAAAAATGAGCGTGAGCGTTGTGTGTGTGCTGATGATGGCTTGTTGATGGATTGATTGATTCTCTGTGAGTGTGGACTATCATGTTGTCAGTTTTTTCTTCTTCTTCTTCTTCTTCTTCTTCTTCCTCTGTCGTTCAGACTTTATCGCCACACCCTCTCTCTCTCTGTCTGTCTGTCTGTCTCTGTCTCCATCTCTCTCTGTCTCTGTCTCTGTTTCTGTCTGTCTGTCTATCTGTCTGTCTGTCTGTCTCTCTTCTGCCTCTCTCTGTCTCAACTCTGTGTGTGTGTGTGTGTGTGTGTGTGTGTGTGTGTGTGTGTGTGTGTGTGTGTGTGTGTGTGTGTGTGTATCTGTCTGTCTATCTGTATTTTCCTGTGTCTGTATGCCTCTCTTTGTCTGTCTGTCTGTCCGTCTCTGTCTCTCCTCCTCCCTCTCATTCTCATTCTCTCTCTCTCTCTCTCTCTCTCTCTCTCTCTCTCTCTCTCTCTTCTATCCTCTCTTTTTTTACTCCCTCTCTCTCCCCTCTCTCTCTCCACCCCTCTCTCCATGTGGCTATCTCTCTGTCTGTCCGTCTGTCTCTCCATCGAGAGAAACGTTTTGTAATTGGGCATACTGAGTCTAGCTACGGTCTATTCCTAAGATAAGTGTTCTCCACATATTATTTTCAGAGAGAGAAAAAAAACAAACCTTCGAGTCAATTAATCACATGTCCTCGGAACGGATTAACCTACTGAAGCAATTTCCTACTGAAGCAATTTCCCAACATTGAAACAAACACACGCGCGAACACACACACACACACACACACACACACACACACACACACACACACACACACACACACACACACACACACAGAGAGAGAGAGAGAGAGAGAGAGAGAGAGAGAGAGAGAGAGAGAGAGAGAGAGAGAGAATTCCAGTTACGGTGGGCAAAGAACGTGTCACTGAATTCCAAATCATCTGTAAAACTAAAAAGCGACAGTGTGCATGGTTTAATGATCAAACGAATATAAATGAATGAAGAAATTACGAAGAAGGAAGGAAAGAAAGAAAGAAAAAAAAAAAAAAAGAAAGGACGATGGGAAAGAAAGAAAGACTAAATTCGGAAATAAAGAAAAGGAAGACACAAAGAAAGATTGGAAAGAAAGAAATGAAGAAAGAAAGACACGAAGACTGAAAAGGAAGGAAAGAAAAAAAACACAGGAAAGAAAGAAAGAAAAAGACACACACGCACAGGTAGACAGACAGACAGACAGACAGACAGACAGACAGACAGACAGACAGACAGACAGACAGACAAACTAACAGACCGACTGACCAACTGACTGGCTGACTGACTGACTGACTTACTGACTGACTGGCTGGCTGGCTGGCTGACTGAGTGACAGACAGACTGACTGGCTGACTGACTGGCTGACTGACTGGCAGACTGGCTGACTGGCTGACTGGCTGACTGACCGACCGACTGACTGACTGACCGACAAACTGACTGACTGACTGACTGACTGACTGACTTTGGTGTGATGTGAGAGTAAACGGGCCTCATAATGTAAGTTTATCAACACGCCTGCTCTATGAATTTACCCAGTACCACTGTCCACCCGTGAGCATGTGTAAACGTGGTCAGCCTACGATTGTCGCTGCATACGTATTTGGCCAAGCAAGCGCACGTTGTGTGTGTGTGTGTGTGTGTGTGTGTGTGTGTGTGTGTGTGTGTGTGTGTGTGTGTGTGTGTGTGTGTGTGTCTATCTGTCTGTCTATCTGTATTTTCCTGTGTCTGTATGCCTCTCTTTGTCTGTCTGTCTGTCCGTCTCTGTCTCTCCTCATCCCTCTCATTCTCATTCTCTCTCTCTCTCTCTCTCTCTCTCTCTCTCTCTCTCTATCTTCTATCCCTCTTTTTTTCCCTCTCTCTCCCCTCTCTCTCTCCACCCCTCTCTCCATGTGGCTATCTCTCTGTCTGTCCGTCTGTCTCTCCATCGAGAGAAACGTTTTGTAATTGGGCATACTGAGTCTAGCTACGGTCTATTCCTAAGATAAGTGTTCTCCACAAATTATTTTCAGAGAGAGAAAAAAAACAAACCTTCGAGTCAATTAATCACATGTCCTCGGAACGGATTAACCTACTGAAGCAATTTCCTACTGAAGCAATTTCCCAACATTGAAACAAACACACGCGCGAACACACACACACACACACACACACACACACACACACACACACACACACACACACACACACACACACACACAGAGAGAGAGAGAGAGAGAGAGAGAGAGAGAGAGAGAGAGAGAGAGAGAGAGAATTCCAGTTATGGTGGAGAAAGAAGTGTCAGAATTCCAAATCAGAAACTAAAAAGCGAGACAGTGTGCATGGTTTAATGATCAAAGAAGAATGTCCTGCACAAAGAACTGGAATGAATCAAATTCCAAATTACGAAAACTAAAAAGCGACAGTGTGAAAGGTTTAATGATCAAAAGAATAAATGAATGAAAGAAAGGAAAGATGGGAAACAAAGAAGAAAGAAAAAATCGAAAGAAAGGAAAATGGGAAAGAAAAAAAGAAGAAAAATCGGAAATAAAGAAAAGGAAACACAAAGAAGGTTGGGGAAAAAAGAATGGAAGAAAAGATACGAAGACTGAAAAGGAAGGAAAGAAAAAACACAGGAAAGAAAGAAAAAGAAAAGACACACACGCACAGGTAGACAGAAAAGACAGAAAGAAAAGACAGACACAGACAAGGTAGACAACAGACCGACTGACCAAACTGACTGGCTGACCTGACTGGCTGACCTGACTGACTGACTTACTGACTGACTGGCTGACTGGCTGACTGGCTGGCTGACTGAGTGACAGACAGACTGACTGGCTGACTGACTGGCTGGCTGACTGGCTGACTGACTGGCTGACTGACCGACCGACTGACTGACTGACCGACAAACTGACTGACTTTGGTGTGATGTGAGAGTAAACGGGCCTCATAATGTAAGTTTATCAACACGCCTGGTCTATGAATTTACCCAGTACCGCTGTCCACCCGTGAGCATGTAACGTGGTCAGCCTACGATTGTCGCTGCATACGTATTTGGCCAAGCAAGCGCACGTTGTGTGTGTGTGTGTGTGTGTGTGTGTGTGTGTGTGTGTGTGTGTGTGTGTGTGTGTGTGTGTGTGTGTGTGTGTGTGTGTGTGTAATTAGGAATCTAGGTGGGAGCTTGATGCGGAAGACTGTTTTGAAAAGAGTGAAGTGTGTGGGAGTAGGACGGGGTGATTTAAGTAGACATATAAAAGGGGAGGGGTTGGCAACGGATGTAAATGTAAGCACAAAAACTGTATTATTGGCAAACCTAACACACACACACACACACACACACACACACACACACACACACACACACACACACACGCACATACTCACACACACACACACACACACACACACACACACACACACACACACACACACACACACACACACACGCTAGCACGCGCTCACCTACTCATACAGAGATATACACGCATACACACTCTCTCTCTCTCTCTCTCTCTCTCTCTCTCTCTCTCTCTCTCTCTCTTTCTCAAACACACACGCACACACACACACACACACACACACACACACACACACACACACACACACACACACGCATATAAACACACACATACATACACACACACGCCACCCCCCCCCCCCCCACACACACACACACACACGCACGCACGCACGCACGCACGCACGCACACACACACATACACACACACACACGCTCACATTTCCTCCACTTCTCGCACCTTCCCCTCTCCCAGCTCTACTTCGCCTACACGTTATCACTAGCCTGTGTTGTCCAACGGTCAAAGGGCTTGATCTGGGCAGAAAAACTAACCCAGAGACTTCACACTTTGCCTGCGCAGACAGTAACACTTAAGACATATTCACCACTATCTGATAATACTTAAGGCATATTCACCACTGTCTGCTAATACTTAAGGCATATTCACCACTATCTGCTAATACTTAAGGCATATTCACCACTATCTGCTAATACTTAAGGCATATTCACCACTGTCTGCTAATACTTAAGACATATTCACCACTGTCTGCTAATACTTAAGACATATTCACCACTATCTGCTAATACTTAAGACATATTCACCACTGTCTGCTAATACTTAAGACATATTCACCACTGTCTGCTAATACTTAAGGCATATTCACCACTGTCTGCTAATACTTAAGGCATATTCACCACTATCTGCTAATACTTAAGGCATATTCACCACTATCTGCTAATACTTAAGACATATTCACCACTGTCTGCTAATACTTAAGGCATACTCACCACTATCTGCTAATACTTAAGACATATTCACCACTATCTGCTAATACTTAAGACATATTCACCACTATCTGCTAATACTTAAGGCATATTCACCACTCTCTGCTAATACTTAAGGCATATTCACCACTATCTGCTAATACTGAAGGGATGTTCACCACTGTCTGCTAATACTTAATAAGGCATATTCACCACTATCTGCTAATACTTAAGGCATATTCATATTCACCACTGTCTGCTAATACTTAAGGCATATTCACCACTATCTGATAATACTTAAGGCATATTCACCACTGTCTGCTAATACTTAAGGCATATTCACCACTATCTGCTAATACTTAAGACATATTCACCACTATCTGCTAATACTTAAGAATATTCACCACTATCTGCTAATACTTAAGGCATATTCACCACTATCTGCTAATACTTAAGGCATATTCACCACTATCTGCTAATACTGAAGGGATGTTCACCACTGTCTGCTAATACTTAATAAGGCATATTCACCACTATCTGCTAATACTTAAGGCATATTCACCACTATCTGCTAATACTTAAAAGCATATTCACCACTGACTGCTAATACTTAAGGCATATTCACCACTGTCTGCTAATACTTAAGGCATATTCACCACTGTCTGCTAATACTTAAGGCATATTCACCACTATCTGCTAATACTTAAGGCATATTCACCACTATCTGCTAATACTTAAGGCATATTCACCACTATCTGCTAATACTTAAGGCATATTCACCACTGTCTGCTAATACTGAAGGGATGTTCACCGCTATCTGCTGATAGTAAAAGGACCTGCCCCTAAACCTTCTCTCGCTTCAATGTGAACCCTGACGCAGATGCTTCCAAACACTATGCGGTTCTACAGAAGACAGGATGTGAGGGCCTTGGCTCTCGCTCACCTTACCATCTTACCTTTTAGCCTGTGAAAATAAAAGCCAACAGAGAGAGAGAGAGAGAGAGAGAGAGAGAGAGAGAGAGAGAGAGAGAGAGAGAGAGAGAACAACAACCACAAACAGCGGCAACACCAAATCTTATGTCGACGTTTGGGGGGGGGAAGAGAAAAGAACATTTCTTGAAAACAAAAATCAGTTAGAGATTCAGTTACCTATCTGATTTCACCAATTCAAACAATTATAATACGTGAAGGGCTCTGTCTGTCTGTCTGTCTGTGTGTCTGTCTCTCTTGTTGTTGTTGTTGTTGTTCTTCTTCTTGTTCTTCTTCTTCTTTCTTTGTCGTCGTCATGGTCGTCATCGTAGTGGTCATCGTTGTCATTATCGTTGTGGTCTTGTTCCTGTTCTTGTTCTTCGTCTCCTCCTTCTTCTTTTGCTCTTCCTCTCTTTTCCTTCCTTTTTTTCTTCTTCTTCTTCTTCTCTCTCCTCCTCCTCCTCCTCCTCCTCCTCCTCCTCCTCCTCCTCTCCTTCTTCTTCTCTTCTTCTTCCTCTTCTTCTCTCTCTCACTCTCTCTCACTCTAATGTCTGTCTGTCCAT
Source organism: Conus betulinus (assembly GCA_016801955.1). NCBI lineage: Eukaryota > Metazoa > Mollusca > Gastropoda > Neogastropoda > Conidae > Conus > Conus betulinus. The sequence continues at coordinate 142,138 of JADBJO010001523.1, forward strand.
CCGTCTGTCTATCCTCTGCCTGCCTGTCTGCCTGTCTGCCTGTCTGTCCGTTTGTCTCTTTTTTTCTGTGCGCGTGCGCGTGCACGCGCGTATGTGAGTGTGTCTGTGTGTGTCTCTCTGTGTGTGTGCGTGTGTGTTTGTCCGTGCATTCAAAAATGTTTGTATGCATGTATATGTACACACACGTGTATGCACGTGTCTGAGTGTATGAACATGCAAGTAGCGTGGAGGCGCGTGCACTGTGTGACCAAAAAAAAGCCAGACTGCATGTGCGTCCGCACGTACGCGTGACAGGACCGGCTTCAATTATGTGCATGGTGCGCGAACTAGAAACTGTGTGAGCACGTGGGAAAGAAAGGAACAAAACAGGACAGCATCTTCCCAAAACAGTGCCCTTAATTAGTAAGTACTCCATCGGTGTTGTGCGCCACCGCCACGTTACACACTTACAATGCAAGTGTCGTGGGAACTACGCTTTGTCTGCGACACGCCTTCACGAACAAACAACAAGAACCTTCCCCCCCCCTCCCTGCTTCCGAATAAAGACAATCTGAACAGTTAGAGGATAAACAGCAATAATATCAAACATACCAACCACAACAGTTTAAGAACCACCCACCACCACCACCAAACAAACAAACCACAAGAATGACAACAAGGAACAGCAGCAACAACAACACTCATAGGCACGAGGACATTTACAAGGAGAACATTTACAACGGCAACCATAACATCAACATAACGAAGAAAACCAATGCCAATTACCGCAACAGCATTCATTACTAATAGCAACAATAACTACAACCATGAATATCAACACAAAGAACAACAACACAACAACCGCAATATTCACGAACAACACACAACATCCACAGCCATATCATCAACACAAAATATCAGCAACAAGAAAACCATATAGACGACAGCAACAGCAGCAACGAGAAGAACAACTGCAAACTCCAACAACGAAAACTAAAAACAAAACACACACACACACACACACACACACACACACACACACACACACAAAGAAAAAAAACCCAACACCCCTCCCCACTCACAAAAACAACAAACAAACAATGACGACAAAAAGCAAAGCAAATAAAACAGCAACAGCAACAACCACACAACAAACAGAAACAACAACAATAAACAAACAACGATCACCTCAAAGAACTACTGGACATAAACAACAATCACCACAGCATCAGACAGCTGATCCTCCGAATCAATTTATTTATGTCATCATTTGGTTTCTGCTTTGTTTCATTTCAATATATATATATATATATGAAATCATTTTATATATATAAAAGAAATTGAAGAAATAATGGGAGATAAGCATTCATATCTGCAGTGGTATATATATATATATATATATATATACCACTGCAGATATATAAATATATATATATAGTCATTTTTTGCAATATGCATACCCAAACAGTCCTTCAGGGGAGTCTTAAGTGGGGTTGGGAGCAGTAAAGAATACATAACATGTAGGGCAACTCTTGTTCCTATGATGTGAGTTACCCTACTTGTTTGTTTTATACCATCTCTTCAAGTGTTTTGATCCTCTTCATCACATTGTCAACCCCTGCTTTTGATTTTGACATACAGTGCCAGAGGTACAGAATGTTAAAGACCAGATCTTTCCTGTATGCACACACACACACACACACACACACACACACACACACACACACACACACACACACACACACACACACACACACACACACACACACACACACACACACACAAACACACACCACATCACTACACTACACACACACACACACACACACACACACACACACACACACACACACACACACACACACACACACACACACACATCCAAACCTCTCGAGTGTAGTGTTTCAGCCCCACAAAGAGCAACGGAAATGTGTAGAAGTAGGGAGAGAGAGAGAAGAGAGAGAGAGAGAGAGAGAGAGGGGGGGGGGTCGGACAGGGGGTTGTGGGATGAACGCCAGAAGATGGGGTCGGTGGGGGGGGGGGGGGGGGGGGGGGGGGGAGGGGGGAGAGGGGATGGGGGGTTAAGGAGGGGACAGGCAGGGGACAGGCAGGGAGAATGCTACAGGGTCCTCAGAAGGAACCCTGCCTTCAGACGAGTTTTAATTTTCCATGATGTTCACAGTGCGATGGTCAACAGTGAAAACAACATTCTAGAAGTTCAGTGTGAATATACAAAGCTAAACACAAGTCTAAAGCCAACTTTCATGCAACAAGTTAACGACATAAATGGAAGTAATGACAGGAGTTGAAAAAGTTCAGCGCAAAGAGTTCAACACAAAGGATTTCAACTTAAGAAGTCGAAAATGAAGAAGTTCAGCATCATGTGGGGATGTCAGTGTTAAAACCATGAATGCTAAAGCTTCATCATAAATGCAACGTGTTGAATGTAAGAAGCTGAAAATGAATGAAAGAAATTCAACATCATGAATTCGTTATGTGAATTTCAAACGAATGTAGGAATTCCAACACGAGCATTTGAAGTTCAGTATGGAAAGTGGAAAATGAATGTTAAAGCTTCATACATCTCAGAAGTCCAGTATGATTATGTATGAAACTAGTTCAGAGTCAGAGGCTCACTACAAATCTAAGGCGTTCAGTATCCAATGATAAAAAAGTGAAAGACTGTGCAACTTCAACGTAAAAGTAACACATCCAATGTGCGTTTTAAGTCGTTCAATGTTAATGAATATGAAAGCATAATATAATTGTCAGAAGTCATTGTCAATGTAAGAACTTCTAAATGATAGTGAGTTCAACATCAATGTAAAATGTACTGTGAATTTGATCAGAAGTTGAGATGTAGAGAGTTCGACACAAATGCATA
>JADBJO010001523.1:157500-165000 GCA_016801955.1 Conus betulinus
TGTCGTATTTTGAGATATGAAACGTGAAGTATTTATTAACATTTTTTTTTTTTCAATGGCTTAGATACGAGCGAAATGGGTCTATAATTCGAAGGATCTGTTTCATCTCCAGAATTACAGAGTGGTATGATTTTGGCTTGCTCGAGAATGTAAGGAAAATGTTTTTCTTTTTTTTTTTTTTATAGATACTAATGCTACATAAATCAGTCAACGAGCCAGTAATGAGGAAAGCTCTAAATTTTGGAATTTTTCCATCCAAATCGTCAGCACCAATGGTGCCTGCCTGTTTGATATGTACACGATGAAAAGACACATCACACGTTGCTGTTGAAGGAACTACCTATTCTGCTTTGATTTTTTTTTTTGACTCACAGAAATATTTTTGAACTCATAAATACCAGATCGACCATTATTTACTATTTGATCAGTTGTGTGTGTGTGTGTGTGTGTGTGTGTGTGTGTGTGTGTGTGTGTGTGTGTGTGTGTGTGTGTGTGTGTGTGTGTGTGTGTGTGTGTGTGCGTGCGTGTGTGCGTGTGCGTGCGAGCGACCATGCGTGTGCGCGTGCGTTCTCTTGGCTATACTCATCTTTTTTCAGCTTTGACATCTCTAGCAGCTTCTCTTCCTTTTGTAATCCTTGTTCACCTTACTTTTATCCGTTCCTGCATCTACCTCCACCTCAATGACCCAGCCCTCTGGAGTCTTACACCCCTCTCCTTCCTCCACCTCAATGACCCAGCCCTCTGGAGTCTTACACCCCTCTTCTTCCTCCACCTCAATGACCCAGCCCTCTGGAGTCTTACACCCCTCTCCTTCCTCCACCTCAATGACCCAGTCCTCTGGAGTCTTACACCCCTCTCTTCCTTCCTCCACCTCAATGACCCAGTCCTCTCCACCTCTTACACCCCTCTTCTACCTCCACCTCAATGACCCAGTCCTCTAGAGTCTTACACCCCTCTTCTTCCTCCACCTCAATGACCCAGTCCTCTGGAGTCTTACACCCCTCTTCTACACCTCCACCTCAATGACCCAGTCCTCTGGAGTCTTACACCCCTCTTCTTCCTCCACCTCAATGACCCAGTCCTCTAGAGTCTTACACCCCTCTTCTTCCTCCACCTCAATGACCCAGTCCTCTGGAGTCTTACACCCCTCTTCTTCCTCCACCTCAATGACCCAGTCCTCTAGAGTCTTACACCCCTCTTCTTCCTCCACCTCATGACCCAGTCCTCTGGAGTCTTACACACCCCTCTTCTTCCTCCACCTCAATGACCCAGTCCTCTGGAGTTACACCCCCTTCTCTTCTTCCTCCACCTCAATGACCCAGTCCTCTGGACCTCTTACCCACCCTCTCTCTTCTCCTCCACCTCAATGACCCAGTCCCCTCTGGAGTCTTACACCCCTCTTCTTCCTCCACCCAATGACCCAGTCCTCTGGATGACCCCTCCACCTCTGACCCAGCCCTCTGGAGTCTTGCACCCCTCTTCTTCCTCCACCTCAATGACCCAGTCCTCTGGAGTCTTGCACCCCTCTTCTTCCTCCACCTCAATGACCCAGTCCTCTGGAGTCTTACACCCCTCTTCTTCCTCCACCTCAATGACCCACCCAGTACACCCCTCTCTTCCTCCACCTTACACCCCTCTGGAGTCTTGCACCCCCTTCTTCTTCCTCCACCTCAATGACCCAGTCCTCTGGAGTCTTACACACACCCCTCTTCTTCCTCCACCTCAATGACCCAGTCCTCTGGAGTCTTACACCCTCTTCTTCTCCACCTCAATGACCCAGTCCTCTCTACACCCTCTTATCCCCTCCTTCTTATCTCTCCTGACTTTTTCCTTACGCTCTACGATTATCAAAGACTAAGTATGACAGTGACTTTTTGCAGTTTTACACGCGCAAGTCTCTCTCTCTCTCTCTCTCTCTCTCTCTCTCTCTCTCTCTCTCTCTCTCTCTCTCTCTCTCCCTCTCTGCATGTGTGTGTGTGTGTGTGCGTGTGTGTGCGTGTGTGTGCGTGTGTGTGCGTGCATGCATGCACGCGCGCGCGCGCGTGTGTTTGTGTGAAAGTGTGTGCGTGTTTGCATGTGTACATGCATGTGCGCTTGTGTGTCTGTGTGCGCGCGCGCACGAGAGCGCGAGAGAGAGAGAGAGAGAGAGAGAGAGAGAGAGAGAGAGAGAGAGAGAGAGAGAGAGAGAGAGAGAGAGAGAGAGAGATTGTGCATGTGCTGGAGTGTACATAATATGTACAAGTCTGTGCAAGTTCCTGTTTGTTGCACATAAAAAAAAAGAGTAAAAAAATAAAAACCAGCCTTAACTCGAGTTACGTGCTGTGCAGAAGAGTCCAACCTCATTCGTGACGTCGTCATCGTGTCCGTCAGATCGTGACGATAAGACACCAACGCTCCGCCGGAACAGCCCATCATCACCTAACACTTCAGACGTCAACACGCCGCAACTGTAACGGCACCAGGCACATCGACATCCGCTCGGCGTTAAAGTTCAAGTTGACCATGCGGGTTGCCTTTGAGAGGGGAGGACTTGGCAACAATGGAGACAGCTCTTGCTGCTGTTGCTTTGCCATTGTCCGACAGCCGCTGAGGTCAGGAGCAGGATGACGTGGTAATTAACTTGCGCGTGCGAGAACGGAAGGGGGTTATCGTTCTTGAGTCAGTGTCTCCTGATCTGGAGGATGATAATGAGAGTTTGGGTCGGGACAGCGCGATTATCGTATGGCGGGAATCAGTGTCTGTGTCTGTGTCTGACAATTTTGTGGTTTGTTTCGTTTCGTTGGCTGCTTTTGGGGGTCAATGTATGCGCTCTCTCTCTCTCTCTCTCTCTCTCTCTCTCTCTCTTCTCTCTCTCTCTCTCTCTCTCTCTCTCTCTCTCTCTCTCTCTCTCTCTTGAGAGCCTTTAAACTTAAAAAAATTGTTTACTTCTTGAATATATGACAACGATTTCCTTGGTGATCCGTATCATGTAATCGTTTGTCGTTTTTATACTTCCTGTTCTATAATGGGAACGAAGAAATGCTGTCTGTGTGTGTGTCTGTCTGTCCGTCCGTGGTCAAAATGAGTTCCACTCGCACCAGACAAAACTGCCGGACCGATCTTTCTGAAAATTTGTAGAAGTGTTCATTATGGTTCACGGATGATGCCCGATGTTTTATTTTATCAGAATAGGTGTTTCTAATGGCTATAAATGATAATTTTGTTATGTACAGTTTAAACAATAACGCTTTATAAACTTAAGTGTAACCAAACTTTGTAAGGCTTGGGTAGTATAGCGGATCGTGTCCCCGCCTGTCATGCGGGAGACCCGGGTTCATTTCCCCGCTGGGGAGAGCAGCTTTTCTTTTCTCTTACATACAAAATTTCTACCACCAAAAGGGGAGAAAGTGCTATAGTGACTGATTTATATATACGTTTTTTTTTCTTTTGTTGTACTACTACTTACTGGGCGTACGTTTATATGCTTTGCATCTTGTGCTTTACATGTTCACACACCCTTTCATTAGGGGCTATGGCCTGTTATGAATAATATAAATCATCTGAATCTGGATCTCTCTCTCTCTCTCTCTCTCTCTCTCTCTCTCTCTCTCTCTCTTGTAAACTCCACCTGGAAACATAATAAAACAATGATTATTATCTTCTTTTCTCGATGCAACTTCTGTCCCCTTCTTTGATTGTGTCATTTTTTTTTCAATAAATATGAACAAACATTCACACAAACTAATCTGAGTAGGACTTACTCAAGTCTTGTGTAAGGGACAGCAGCAGTCCATATTGAAATGATATGCCATTGTATTGAAAACTTTATAGGTGGGCATTCTACGTTCAATAAATAACACACATTTAATTTTATGAACAAAATTGATCAACGAGATCCTATTTGCTTGTTTTCTCTCTCTCTCTCTCTCTCTCTCTCTCTCTCTCTCTCTCTCTCTCTCTCTCTCTCTCTCTATCTCTCTCTCTCTCTTCTCTCCTACCTGCCTGCCTACCTACTGTCTGTCTGTCTCTCTCTCTGTCTGTCTGTCTGTCTGTCTCTCTCTCTCTCTCTCTCTTCCCTACCTGCCTGCCTGCGTACCTACCCTGTCTGTCTGTCTCTGTCTCTCTGTCTGTCTGTCTGTCTGTCTCTCTCTCTCTCTCTCTCTCTCTCTCTCTCTCTCTCTCTCTCTCTCTCTCCAGTCCTATAAATTTCAAAGGAAAGCTTTCTATCTCTGAAGAAGGGTACAGTGCGTGATTGCACCAAAGCCACGAAGTTACTGTGTTTGAATTGCATGAAAGTTGCCAATAGCATACCTGTACAGTGCGTGATTGCACCAAAGCAGACGACAGTCATTGTGTGTAATTGCACCAAAGTCACCAGTAGTATAGTGTCTGACTGCACCAGAGCGAACAACGGTAGAGCGTGTAATTGTACCAAAGCCATCGACGATAGCGAGTGTGTTTGTACCAAAGCCGTCCATAGTACAGTGTGTAATTTTACTGAAGCCGTCGAAGTTATAGCAAGCGACTACTACACCAAAGCAAACAATGGTATAGTGTGTGATTGCACCAAAGCCATTGATGGTATAGTGTATGATTACACCAAAAGCATTGATGGTATAGTGTGTGATTACACCAAGCCATTGATGGTATAGTGAGTGATTGCACCAAAGCTATGGATGGTATAGTGAGTGATATGCACCAAAGCTATGGATGGTACAGTAAGTGATTGCACCAAAGCCATTGATGGTACAGTCAGTGATTGCACCAAAGCTATGGATGGTACAGTGAGTGATTGCACCAAAGCTATGGATGGTACAGTGAGTGATTGCACCAAAGCTATGGATGGTACAGTGAGTGATTATTGCACCAAAGCTATGGATGGTACAGTGAGTGATTGCACCAAAGCTATGGATGGTACAGTGAGTGATTGCACCAAAGCTATGGATGGTACAGTGAGTGATTGCACCAAAGCTATGGATGGTACAGTGAGTGATTGCACCAAAGCTATGGATGGTACAGTGAGTGATTGCACCAAAGCTATGGATGGTACAGTGAGTGATTGCGCCAAAGCTATGGATGGTACAGTGAGTGATTGCGCCAAAGCCGTCAATGGTATAGAGTGTGATTGCACTAAAGCCATCGATGGTATAGAGTGTGATTGCACCAAAGGCCGTCGACTGTATAGTGTGTAATGGTACTAAAGTAAGCGGTGGTATCATGGCGTAATGGACCACCCAGGCAACTCCAGTTAGTCGATGTCAGTTTTCTATCAAATGTCCCCTGATTTTGTGACCTTGAACTGTGACCAAAGTCAAGATGATCCACCATTTTCTTTTTTTTCATCAATGATGAACAGATGCATACATACGTACACCCATTATCAGTCACATACACACACACGCGCGCGCGCGGGCGCGCTCTCACGCACGCACTCACGCATGCCCACGTTCACTCACACGCACACAAACCCTCCCCCCAACACACACACGCACACACACACGTGTAATTAGGTCCGAAAAACCACACTCTTCTAAGCATCACACCACAAATGCGCACTTCAATGATAAAAAAATTGTTCTGTGCATGTGTTGGTCAATACACCCTTTGAAGCGGATTTGAAAAGCACAGATCCAAGAAGTTCATGAAAACATTGACTCAACAACAAGTAACTTGGTCATATATTAAATCATAAATCAATCTCGTTTATTTATAATACTTTATAAAAAAAAAAAAAATCCCCGTCTTCCGCTTTCTCCCCAAAGATCCCAACATTTCCCCTCTTCTCCCTAAAGATCCCAACATTTCCCCCCTTCTCTCCAAAGATACCAACATTTCCCCCTTTCTCCCTAAAGATCCCAGTATCCCACCTTTCTCCCCGAAGATCCCAGTATTTCCCCCTTTTCCCTCCCCAAAGACCCCCCAACATTTCACCTTTCTCCACAAAGATCCTAATATCCCCCCCCCGTTTCTCCCCAATTCTCCCTATAAGATCCTCCGCCATTCTCCCCCTAAAGATCCCAATATCCTACCTTTCTCCCCAAAGATCCCCATTCCCCCCCCCCCCCTTCTCCCCAAAAGGTATCCCACCTCCCCCCCCCCCCCAACATTTCCCCCTTCTCCCCCAAAGATCCCAATGTTTTCCCCCCTTTCTCCCCAAAGATCCCAATGTTTCCTCTCTTTCTCCCCAACATCCCAATATTTCCTCTTTCTCTCCCAAAGATCCCCAATATTTCTCCTTCTCCCCAGAGATCCCAATATTTCCCCCCTTTTCTCCCCAAAGATCCCATGTTTCCCCCTTTCTCCCCGAAGATCCCCCCCCCCCCCCCCCCCCCATTTTCTCCCCAAAGACCCTAATATTTCCCCCCTTTTTCCCCCAAAGAACCCAATTCACCCCCCCATTTCTCCCCAAAGATCCCAATATTTCCTCCCTTCTCCCAAAAGATCCCAATATTCCCCCATTTCTTCCCCAATATCCCAATAGCCCCCATCCCCCCCCCCCCCCTTCTCCCTAAAGATCCTGACATTTCTCCTCGTCTCCCCAAAGATCCCAATATCCCCCCTTTTCTCCCCAAAGATCCCCATATTCCCCCCCCCCTTCTCCCCAAAGATCCCACTATCCCCCCCCTCTTTCGCCCCAAAGATCCCAATGTTTTCCCCCCTTTCTCCCAAAGATCCCAATATTTCCCCCTTTCTCCCCAAAGATCCCAATATTTCCCCCTTTCTCCCCAAAGATCCCAATATCCCCCCCCTTTCTCCCCACAGATCCAAATATTTCCCCCCTTTCTCCCCAAACATCTCAATATTTCCCCCCCTTTCTCCCCAAGAAAGATCCCAACTTTTCCCCCCTTTCTTCCCCAAACATCCCAATATCCTCTCGTTCTCCCCAGACTTCCCAATATTTCCTCCCTTTCTCCCCAAAGATCTCAATATTTCCACCCCTTTCTCCCCAAACATCGCAATATCTCCCAGTATCCTAACTCGTTTCCAGTCAATAACGAAAAAAAAAAAAGTCGGTATCTATCTGCGTCTCAGTACAGGATACTGTGGGCTGGTTTCCCAGCACAGCAACAATGGGTGGTGTGTGTTCCACGTCTTAAGGACTGGAGATAAGGGCATCTTCATATGAAGAGATGAAAGGGTAAGCAGGAAACCGGAACACGGAGCGGTGTCATGGTAAGAACCACCCTCCCCAACTGTCATTATGGCAACCGGCGTAAAAAAAAAAGTATAAAACCTCTGGGAAGTTTAGTCGGGTGTGACATCAGTTTTCTGACACAGTTTTCCGAACTTTCTATTTCTTTTCGATTTTGTTGTCATCTTATTATTTTTTTTTTTTTTGTGTATAAATAAATGCGATTCTGTCATTTAGGACGATAAAGTCATATCTCCGCGATTTATTGACTTTTGCTTCACTTTATTTCTGGGAACCGAAGACATCCAGACCCGGACTAATCATTATTTCTGTCTATCTGTGTGTCTGTCTATTTGTTTGTCTGTCTGTCTTTGTCTGTCTGTCTGTTT
>JADBJO010001523.1:170000-192500 GCA_016801955.1 Conus betulinus
GAAATCTTATCTGTTTTGCAAAGCTTGTACACAACCACCACGCAGAGTCTTACACAGATGCAGACAGACAGACAGACAGACGGATGGACGGACAGCTAGACAGACAGACAGACCGACCTACAGACCGACCGACCGACCTTCAAACAGACAGACAGACAGACAAATAGACAGACATATAGACATACAGACAGACAGACGGACGGACGGACGGACAGCTAGACAGACAGGCAGACCGACCGACAGACCGACCCGACCGACCGACCTTCAAACAGACAGACAGACAGACATATAGACAGACAGACAGACAGACACATTAAAGAATCTTTCACATTCCATAGTAAACCTGTGTGTGTCTTCCATGTTCGCTTACAACACTGTTTGCTATCATCGAAACGATGATAACAATAATAACAAAATGGAAAAGACAGTCGGCAGAACAACGGTTAGGTCATTTCTATCCACCACTGGTCTATACTGAACATACAACCATGCTTGCGTTGTGCTGGTGAGGGCATGTATCAGTATCATCACTTCAGATTTACCATAACTTATTACCCGAATACATCGATCACAATGAATTGATTGATTCATGACACTGACGTCCATCATTTGATTGATTCCTGACATTCACATCCATCACAAGAAAGACGCCGACAGCAATAGGACGAGGGATGGGGGTCCAACTGTCAAAAAAAAACCAAAAACTAAACAAAAAAAAAAAAAAAAACAAAAAAAAAAAAACAAAAAAAAAAAAAAAAAAAAAAAAAAAAAAAAACCCCCCCCAGAAATTAGAAATGTAATTGGACGTTGGAGCACACACACACAAAAACGAAACAAAACAAAACGAAACACAAACAAAACAAACAAACAAAAACCCCAATACCAGCGTGCACATTCGTTGATAAAACCCTTTTGTGGTCTAAATGATGATGATGATGATAATGGTCATTATCATTACTCTCACCATCACCACCACCACCACCACCACCTCATCGTCGTCGTTGTCGTAACTATCATCATCATCGTCGTCGTCATCATCATCATGATAATCACAATACTCAACATAACACAGTCGTCATTGTCATCATACCTAGCATCGTCATTAGACACTGTAAATCAGTAAACATATTATCATTTTAAGTATTTCATATGAATATATCAATAACCAGATAGACAAACAAAACAAACTGATTAAAAGATAAAGCGATAACATGAAATTTTCAAAGGTTAAAGGTTAAAAAGTTGTCTATAGCTAGTTATTATGCTATATGATGATGTTCTTTATTTGTTGTAATCATTTACAGGTGAGATTAGGAGGGAGGGAAAAAAAAAAAAACCAGCGTATAGCCTATGGATTGTTACACGTAAAATCAGTTTCCTTTTCTTAAATGCATTTTTGGACAGTCGGTGAACTTACCAAAACGATGGAAGCTTGCCTGTAACGACTCATGTGTAAATCAGTGCTTCAGACAAACAATGGGAAGGTTGTTTCTTTCGTGACAATCTCTCGGCCCGCTACCATACCTGCGGTTTGTATTTTCAAGCTTACGACAGGTTGAAACATGTTCACAGTTATCATGTCGTTCAGACCTCAATGTAGCAAGATCTTCAACATTCTCACCCTCATCGATTAGCAAAGAGAGAGAAAAAAAACAATGTCAAACAATCTATGACCTTTCATGTCCTGCTCACTTAGTGCGACCTCAGTTTTGATTACCTTTCAATGCCTATGCCCTTGGTTTGATTTTGGCGAGGTCAACGCCTTCATGGGAGACTGTCGGTGGACGGACCTGGCAGCGCCCTCTACAGGGGGAGCTTACTGATACTGGCTCTGCCACTAAACAGTTATTGTCGTCAGTAAGGTAAGATAATGCTGCTTATAGCCCAGCCGACCACAAAGGGCCATATCAGGGCTGTCACCCACGTTAAGATCAACTCACAAGTCATTCATTCACACATTTCTTTAAACCCATCTTCTAAAAACCCTTCCGAAATTTTGTTAAAAAATTTTCCACTGTAAAATCTCAGATTCGATCTAAAATCTTAATCTCTCTTTCACGAACTCAAAGATCGCGTCGGGCGGAACATCTCTGAACAAGGTTTTCATGGAATATGCAGTAAAATGTTTGTGTCTCACATCATGCAAGTCCCAACACTCTAAAAGAATATGCTTCATTGTGAGTAGCACATGACATGGAATGCACCATGGAGCTTCTTCACTCTTTAAAATGTATGAATGTGTAAAATACAAATGGCCAGTGTACAGCCGGCATAGAACTGTTTCTTCTTTATGACCACCAGACGAAGATGAGAGGAACTCCTTTAGGTTTGGACGGATCTGAAAAAGTTTGTTATCTGTCTGTGTATTCCAATCCTCCTGCAAGAGGTCTCTGACATAATCATTAACTTTTGGTTTCAGATCTGAGCAGGGAATATATATGTTAGACAACTTCCTTGTTGTGGCATTCTCGACCAGGCGATCAGCCATTTCATTCTCTCCGACACCAACATGACCGGTAATCCAAGCCAGAACGATGCTGTCATCAGTAAAAAGGGGATTAGTAGGGTGGTGTCCTGCATATGTTGGATCAGAACAGGCGCCACTGAACGCCCACTGAAGTGACTTGGCAGCAGCAGGGCAGTGTCTCCTCTGGTGGGTAGCCTCTTGACGACTTGACAGTCCCTGTGGACTATCGGTGACGGGTCTAGGGCAGGATGGGGTAGGTTTGTGGTTGTAGACAGCGAAGGGGGTGGGAGTGGGGTGGGGGGAATGAGTGACGTGAGTGCAATGCCACTTCGGTGGCACATAAGAAGAGACAGACAAAAAAAAAAAAAAAAAAAAAAAAAAAAAAAAAAAAAAAAGGGAGATCTCTACAACTTTCTTCTGATAGCCCAGTACTTCTCTTCTTCTTAATCTTCTTCTTTTAAGCCGCGAGCGCGCACGCGCATGCGTGTGTGTGTGCGTGAATATGCGCGCCCGCGCGCGCGCGCGCGCGCGTGTGTATGTGTGTGTGTGTGTGTGTGTGTGTGTGTGTGTGTGTGTGTGTGTGTGTGTGTGTGTGTTGACTTCGTGGTCCTCTAGAACTACACTGAAGTCCTGCTGAGAGTCACGCTCTCACACTTCATGTGTAACATTATCATGACTATTGTCACCAGCGGTTATCGACCTTTGCTGTCTCCTGTTCTTTGTGCAGGACTGGACTATATTGAAACTGAAACCTCTCTCTCTCTCTCTGTCTCTCTCTCTCTGTCTGTCTCTCTCTGCTTGCCTGTGTGTCTGTGTGTGTGTGTGTGTGTGTGTGTGTGTGTGTGTGTGTGTGTGTGTGTGTGTGTGTGTGTGTGTGTGTGTGTGTGTGTGTGTGTGTGTGTGTGTGTGTGTGTGTGTGTGTGTGTGTGTGTGTGTGTGTGTGTGTGTGTGTGTGTGTGTGTGGCGACTCTCTGTCTTTATCTCTGTCCTTGTCTGTGTGATTCTCTCTCTCTCTCTCTCTCTCTCTCTCTCTCTCTCTCTCGCACGCGCGCGCACACAGAAAACACAAACACACACACATACACCACACACATTAAAACACACACACACACACACACACACACACACACACACACACACACACACACACACACACACACACACACACACACACACACACACACACACACACACACACACACACACACACACACACACACACACACACACACACACACACACACGCACACAAAGGGATAGACAGACAGGCAGGCAGAGACACAGAGAGAGAGAGATTTCAAATACATACACGCACACACACGCAGACGCCCCCCCTCCGCCCCTCCATACAAAGACACACACACGCACGCACGCACGCGTACGTGTTTACAGACACATACACGCACGCACGCGACGCACGCGATCGAGACACACACGAATATGTAGAGAGAGAGAGAGAGAGAGATCATATCTCTTAATATTTAATATCATCTGGCGATGAAAAGACATTAAATAAACCACTGAACTGAACTGAACTGAAGAGAGAGAGAGAGAGAGAGAGAGAGAGAGAGAGAGAGAGAGAGAGAGAGAGAGAGAGAGAGAGAGAGAGAGAGTTTCTCAATCGCAGACTAACCAACAGTCAATCCTGGAATGAAGTCTTTTACTCAGGATCAGTAGCCAGACGTATCGGTCAGACACACGTCACTCAGGAGAAAAGCTCCGAGACTGATGTCATACTCCCCCTCCCCCTCCCCCCTCCCTCCCGCTCCCCCCCTCCCCCCCCCCCCCCCACCTCCACCGCCGAAAAACCTTCTCCACTGCTCATACACACTGGATCCACAATTTCCCCTTTCGGAATCGACCCCCTCTCTCCCCCACCCTTATCATCCTCCCTGCTCTATCCCTCTCTCTCTCTCTCTCTCTCTCTCTCTCTCTCCTCTCTCTCTCTCTCTGTCTCTCTCTCTCTGTCCTCTCTCTCCTCTGTGTGTGTCTTTTGAGAGAGAGAGAGAGAGAGAGAGAGAGAGAGAGAGAGAGAGAGAGAGAGAGGAGAGGGAAAGAGAGGGAGCGGGGAGAAAGAGAGGCCCCCCTCACCATCGTCTCTGTCTGTCTGTCTGTCTGTGTGACAACTAATTATGAAGGACTGACATCGTAAACGTGATTGGTGTATTTGATGAGTGTATCGGGGTCTGGGCCTGAAAAATATATTTCTTTATAACCTTTCGTTGAAAGAACCCTCTCTCTCTCTCTCTCTCTCTCTCTCTCTCTCTCTCTCTCTCTCTCTGTGTGTGTGTGTGTGTGTGTGTGTGTGTGTGTGTGTGTGTGTGGTCCTCGGTTTTTTTCTCCTTATTGTCACGAAAAAGACGATGATGATGACAATGATGATAATGATGATTGTGATGATGATTATGCTTATTGCTGTCATGTGTATTATCGTTATTATTATCATCATTATAACTATATTGTTATTATCATTATTGTTATTAATGTTCTATAACTGTTATTATCAACCTCATTACATTATCATTATTAATGATAATGAATAACAATAATTATGATAATAAAAACAATAATGATAATAATAATAATATAATAATAATAACATTTATCATTTATATATTATTGCTATGATTCATCATCATCATCATCATCGTTATTATTATATATAATCATAATTTTTATTACTATTATTATATCATCATCATCATCATCATCATCATCATCATCATCATCATCATCATCATCATCATCATCATCATCATCATCTTTGTCATTACAATTATAATTAACGGGTATGTTTTCGCTCCAGTGGAATTGTTTTCATAACAATCTTCATAGTAAAAAAAAAAGGTCTTAAAAAGTGTCAGTCCCGTACAGGCAAAAACAAAATCAACGAAAATGTTCCTGAAGAAGGAGACTTTACAGGGACTGTTTTTCAAATGCTGATTTGAAAGATAAATTTAGTGGCGATAAAGTCCAACATGCTCGACAAGAACAAGAACAACAAGAACAAGAACAAGAACAAGGACAAGAATAAGAGCAAAAAAACAAGAACAAGAAGAACAAGAACACAGGAACAACAAGAACAACAAGATCAACAACCAAAGTTCTCATTCCACATGCATTTTGCGCTCACTTTGAAGAGATGAGTGATATTATTATTATCATTATCATCTTCGTTTTCATGGTCTTGAATATTGTTTGTCTTGCCTGAAGATGACAAAAGAGGTCGAAAAACGCGTCGTGTTTTGTCTTGTAACTTGTTTGTCTCTTTGGTTCGGCGGAAACGGAATTTTAACTTGAACAAGTTTTTAGAGACAGAGACTTTTTTAAAGTATAATTTTTAGAGACAGAAACATTTTTTTTAAAGTATGAAGTCTTTTATGACAGGTTTAACTGTTATGACGTTGCGGCTAATCTTAGTGGATGCGGTGGTTGTCAGTGAGGTCTGTAGAAGTCCTGGTCGTGGTGTTTGAATTCTTGTCGCTACTACAGTCGTCTTTTCACCACACAAAGTACATGTCTTCATGACTAAACAATTGAACAAATTGCACACACACACACACACACACACACACACACACACCTGTGTGTACACACACACACACACCCCTCTCTCTAGGTAGGTAGACACACACACACACACACACACACACACACAGACACACACACACACACATGTTGTTATCACACACACACACACACACACACACACACACCACACACACACACACACACACACGCGCGCGCGCCCCCCCACTCACTCTTGCACACACACACACACACACACACACACACACACACACACACACACCACACACACACACACACACACACACACACACACACACACACACCAGAAACACACACGCATACAAATACACACAGAAGCACACTAAAAAATATTCACACGCACGCATGCATGCACGCGTGCACACGCACGCACACATACAAACAAACGACAAACACACACATATAAACACATACACACAAACACGCAGACACACCCATACACTCACAAACACGCGCAAAATCACACACAAAACACGCATAATTCATCACACACACACACACACACACACACACACACACACACACACACACACACACACACACACACACACACACTACAGGCATCATTTGAAAGTGCTAGGTTTCAAGTGGCAATCATTATCATATCATTATGTCATTATGTCAGTGACAACATCATATCATATGTGAAACGCTTTGACAACGAACAGTTAATAGCAATGAAGACAACATCAATATACCCTATGTAAACCACACCGTGTTCACTGCAGTGAACAGAGCATCACACGCTCTTTGTAAGCCACACACTGTAACGATCAGTTAACTGTGGTGAACACATCACTTACTCTTCGACCATCACATTGTAACAACTAACTGTGAGAAATACAATGTAACACACACTTTATAAACCACTCTGTAACAAACAGACTGCAGGATGAACGTTGTCATAATAAAACTCTTCGTTAATCACTCCGTCAACAATCAATAATGATGAACACAGTCTCACATCCTCTGTGTAAACCACACCACTGTCTAAATCATAAAATTTCTATCCATCACCTCCTTAGGCAAAAAGCAAAGTCAGACACGTTTTCTCGCTGTGTGAACAATATTGCTTGAAATACAGTGACACACGCAGGGATGGAATTTTCGTACCGATGATGCTTCGAGGCTAAAGAAGTCAGTGACCCTGGCGACACGTGTTTCACAGTACTGAAACTCCGTTAAAGCCTATTTACAAAATGCCCGTTATATTCCTGGTTCTGCACCCCCCCCTCCCCCAACAAGATGATTACTAAAACAGTCATTAAAAATTCACCGAGAGTGTGAAAATGGCTATTGCATTTACTTTTTTTTCATTAAAAGATGATCATCAATGGGGTTTCATGACAATAATACTCATCCATATACTTTTTTTTCGTTTTCTTGAATTATTATCACTGATAAGGTTAGACAATGTGTTCATGTTTACTTTTATTTGTTAGGGAATTGTTTAAATAGCGTGTTATGATAATGCTGGAAATAAAGCATGAGATGAAAGTGGTGTGTCATTACTTCAAACGCATAAATTCTTTCTTTTCCCCAGAGAAAAATTTCGTATGGATACAACTTCCAGATGACTATGTTATTACATCCTGGAAAGCTTGCCGTTACAGTTATCAGCTCAAGATAAAACAAACAAAAATGACAACAGCATGGATTGTCGAGAGAAGAAAGAAACAGAAGCTGCAGATGAAAAACAGGAACGACAGTTTGAACTGTCGAGAGAAGAAAGAAACAGAAGCTGCAGATGAAAAACAGGACGACAGTTTGAACTGTCGACAGAAGAAAGAAACAGAAGCTGCAGATGAAAAACAGGACGACAGTTTGAACTGTCGAGAGAAGAAAGAATATGCAGAGAGGAATAGGAATGAAGTAAGGGATAGAATTTATTTTGTTTTCGATTGCTTCAAATACGCAGGATTTCTTCAACATTTTTTTTCATACACGATATCTGAAAATTACATTTCATGTTTAATCTTTTCGTAGTTCTTTTTAAGTAGGTCTTCCAGGAAATGTCTGAATTGATCTGAGTTAGAGTCAGCGAGGTGATTTAATTTCAAGTAGATAAATCACTGCATTGAACAACTTGCATAATTATTGTAACTGAAAAAAAAAAGACTGCTATTTGTGTGACTGTTCATCCCCCCCCCCCCCCCCCCCCCCCCCCCCCCCCAGTTCACCGTTTTGCCCGTTTGTCTGTCACTATCGAGGGCCGGAATAGCTCAGTTGGTAGAACGCCGGACTCGTGATCCTGGGGTTGCGGGTTCGAATTTCGGTACAGGGGGATTTTTCCCTCGGAGTTAACATTGGTTCTGACTCCATTCCCCATGCAGTCCTTCGATTGAGACTACAAACCGAGGTTCCGTGTGTGAACGCACGCACAACATCTTGCACACACGTAAAATCCTATCACCAACTTTCGGAAGAGAAGGCCAGTGTGGCTGTTGGTATGGATGACACGTTACACGTAGCATGCACCTTCACCAAAGATGGAGTATGGCTGCCTTAATGGCGGGATAAAAAACGGTCATACACACAAAACTCCACTGCCTGTCTATACAGGCAGTGTCCGCAGGAGTATCAGCCTGCGTACGCAGAAGAAGAAAGAAAGAAAGAAAGAAAAAGTCTGCCCGCTATCCATGCCCCATTATGGAGTGAAAAATAAATATTGTTCACTGCTACTTGGAAATTTCTCCCGGGGAAAAAATGGGGACGGTAGGCATTTGATAGAAGGTGACCGATCTTGATGCCCAGTTTCTCGTCTATATGTATATCTGCTGTACATTACGTTGCATAGATATACGCCTGCAGCTTGTATTGCTTGTTTTCTATTGCATTTTCTTTGGTATCTCCATATGCCCTGACGGGTATTTTTGGATTCAAGATCCGACTGACATGTCTACAATCAAAACATTCTAAACATACTGCTCTACTGGACTGATGTACAGTTCCTGCCTTTAAACGTGCTATACTGTGTACGGTTAAACATACATTTGATATCATTTTTTTTTTTACAGTACGCAAAATGATGATTTGAAAAAAAAAAAACCGGCTGGTATCTACACATCTTGGATAATTCAAAAGTGAAACACTTGCTTATTCAAAATGAAAAAGAAAATGAAGTAATAAAGAAAAAAAAAAATACCAAGGTAAAGTCATACCAACACACTCACACGAAAGGTTCCAAGTGAGTCATCAACAAATAGCGGCTTTTCTTTGAATATCAAATCTTTATGTACATAATAATTATATACACATGCATATGCAGCGTATCTACACACACACAGACACACAAAGACACAGACACACACACAGACACACACACACACAGACACACACACACGCACACACACACACACACACACACACACACACACACACACACACACACACACACACACACACACACACACACACACACACACACACACACACACACACACACACACACACACACACACACACACACACACACACACACACACACACACACACACACACACACACACACGCACACACACACACACACACACACACACACACACACACACACACACACACACACACACACACACACACACACACACACACACACACACACACACACACACACACACACACACACACACACACACACACACACACACACACACACACACACGCGTGCACACACACACACACACACACACACACACACACACACACACACACACACACACACACACACACACACACACACAGAGCCACAGATTCGGATCACTTCACTCCTTTCATTCGTGTTTGAAAGGAGAATTCAACAAGCGTTTTGTATTGTCCATTTCACTTCAATACCATCATCGTCTGCATGGCTTGCTAGTGTCGCAGAATGTCTTGGCTGACTGCATGGTTGACTTGCCTTGACTGAATGACTGCATGTCCATGGAACCTTGACAAGAAGCCCTGCTATCATAGTGTGTTCTCCGACAGTCTTTAGCCTCCCATAAACGCCGTGGAATTCGGATCCCCTGAACGTTATTTAGACGGTTTCCATGTATTCCCCCCCCCCCTCCCCCCTGCATTCCACATCTCCGAAACTGACACCAGCCGATACTGTCCGGAAAGGAAATGACGTCATGTCACAACACCGCTAGGTCAAACTCACGTTCACACAAGCGCAGGTGACCAAATACGACCGCTTCAAGCACAGACCTGATGATGTCGGGAAGAGAAGCCGAGAATGCAACACGCTTTTTTCATTGGTTCCTTGACACACACAGCGTGACGACATGTGCCTGTTACAAGCGATTTGACTGGTTGCCTGTGGGTGATGATGATGACGACGACGACGGAAGAGTCTGTCACGTTGCAAGTCCTTCTCCCAATCAACATGGTGGAGGGGAAAAAAGACCTCTGTTATTCTGAATCCAAATGATGAATTTTTCTGTGACTATGTCCACTCCGGCCCTGCCCAGGCAGGAACTTTAAAAGGCACAACCACCCAGTCCCCCGTTTTTGTTGTTGGTGTTTGTTGTTTGTTTGTTTTTTTTTTTGTTTTACTGATCTTTCTTGATTGCTTCTTGTGGTTGGTTAAGTGGACGAAGTTAATGACCTTTCCCAGAATTCTTATTGCCTGGTTAAACTCGACAATTGGCTAAACAACATAACGCATCAAAGTGATGTTAATACATTTGAAAATGATAATTACAAAACAAACAAACAAACGAAAAAAACAGTCCGTTGTTCAACTAGGCTCCAGAGCCGATGGACTATCTTCTATGACCCAGGGGCTGCAAATTCCACATCGCGCAGCAACGACCACGACGACGACGACAACAACAACAGCAACAACAATAACAACAACACCTCCTTCCCTAACCCACATCCACGCCAGGATCCGAACCTCAACCCCACAAGAAGCCCACACCCCGTCAGGCTGACACTGGCACCGAATTCTGACCCTGCTCCCCCGGCTCGAAGCGAGGGGCGGTCGGCGGAGGGATCGGGGCCTCTGACAGGGGCTGACGTCACGACAGAAATGGGTGACGTAGTGCGCAAGATGTCCAAGGGGTGACCGAAGGAGCAGCCGTAGCCTCGGATGGCCTGGACGACCGGGGCGGACATGTTGACGGTGTGCATGTAGTGGTTGGCCACGTCCAAAGCGCAGCCCAGGGCCATGACGCTGTAGACGCAGGTGATGTACTCCTGAGTCAGGCTGAAACACAGAGGGTGGGATGGTGTATTGACGGGTGGATGGAACGGCCGGCCGGATGGATGGATCAATGGATGGATGGATGGATGGATGGATGAATGGATGGGTCCCTGGATGTTTGGATGAATGGATGGGTGGATGAATGGATGGGTGGATGGGTGGATGGATGGATCGATAAATCAATACATGAATAACTCAACGGATAGGTGGATGGATGTGTTCATGTATGTGTGGATGTTTGGCTGGCTGGCTGGCTGGCTGAATGGATGGATGGACGGATGGATGAATGGATAGATGGATGGAAGAATGGATCGATGAATGGATGGAAGGATGGATGCAGGCATGGATGGAGGATGGATGGATGGATGGATAGATGAATGGATGGAAGTAAGGATGGATGGATGGAAGGCAGGATGGATGGATGGATGGATGAATGGATGGAAGGGATGGATGGATGGATAGATGAATGGATGGAAGGATGGATTGATGGTTGGATGGACGGATAGACTGATGAAAGGACGATGGATAAATGATTTAATGGATGAATTGCTGGAAGGTCTGATGGATGGATGGATAGTGGATCGATGGCTTGATGGTTGGATGGATAATTGGGTTCATAGGTAGATGGATTGCTGGACGAATGGATGGGTAGGTTAATGGATATATGAATGGATGGATGATTGTGGATGTGGATGGATGGATGGATGGATTAACGGATCAAATGATAGACAGATGCATTGTTTGCATATGGATGGTTGGATGGATGGATGGATGGATGGATGGGTGGGTGGGTGGATGGTGGGTGGATGGATGGATGGATGGATGGATGGAATGGGTGGGGTGGGTGGATGGGTGGATGGGTGGATATCTTATGGATGGATGGATGGATGATTAATTGAAATAGTATATCTTAGGTTATGATATTGTACACAGGTAAAGTACTCACGTCATCAGGTGGTGAATGAACGGATGGACAGATTGATGATCGGTAGATATAACGACAAATATCGTAAACAAAAAAATCCATCAACCACGATTGATGGATGGATTACTGGATGGATTAATGAAATTGATTGATCAATAAAGAGATTGGTGGATAAAGCATGACAGGTCAGGATTGTTTGATGAATTAAAGGATCGATGAACCAACTGATTGATGGATTAACAGTGACAGCCTTGGATTGATGGATGGATTGATGCATTGATGATTGATGGATGAATAAAGTACAACAGTCAGGGTACATGGCACTATAGATGCACGTGATGTACTTCCATGTCTAGTTCAAATACTAAGTGGGTTTGTACATGAATGAATTGACTGATGTTTGAGCGAGTTAATAAATGAAAAATAAATGAATAAATGTTCAAAGAGCGAGTGAATGAACGTGCAAATGAACGAATCAATAGGTGAACAACAGTGAGAGAGAAAGAGCGAATGTGTGTGTGTGTGTGTGTGTGTGTGTGTGTGTGTGTGTGTGTGTGTGTGTGTGTGTGTGTGTGTGTGCGCGCGCGCGCGCGCGCGCGCGCGTGTGTGTGTGTGTGTGTGTGTGTGTGTGTGTGTGTGTGTGTGTGTGGCGAGGAATTGTGTGTACAGTCCCGTCACACGTAAGAGATAACTGCAATAGAAATGACTAATTTAACACTAGATTGTAGTCATTCAGAAAAAAAAAACATGGAGAAAAAAAAACAAAAAGAAAAGGTGGGGGAGGGAGAGAAACAGGATAAGAGGTGGGCGGAATGGTCAAATCGACCACCAATAAACCGGAACTGACTTGCACCAGGAGTGGCGAGTATTGGGAAACAGAACCAAACATACAACCAATCACCAATAAACCAGCACTGACTCGCACCAGGAGGGGTGAGTATTGGGAAACAGAACAAAACAGACAAACAAATCACCAATAAACCAGCACTGACTCGCTCCAGGAGGGGTGAGTATTGGGAAACAGAACAAAACAGACAAACAAATCACCATAAACCAGTACTGACTCGCTCCAGGAGGGGTGAGTATTGGGAAACAGAACAAAACAGACAAACAAATCACCAATAAACAGCACTGACTCGCTCCAGGAGGGGTGAGTATTGGGAAACAGAACAAAACAGACAAACAAATCACCAATATAAACAGCACTGACTCGCTCCAGGAGGGGTGAGTATTGGGAAACAGAACAAAAAACAGACAAACAAATCACCGATAAACCAGTACTGACTCGCTCCAGGAGGGGTGAGTATTGGGAAACAGAACAAAACAGACAAACAAATCACCGATAAACCAGTACTACTGACTCGCTCCAGGAGGGGTGAGTATTGGGAAACAGAACAAAACAGACAAACAATCACCGATAAACCAGTACTGACTCGCACCAGGAGGGGTGAGTATGGGAAACAGAACCAAAGAGATCAACCAATCACCATAAACCAGCACTGACTTGCACCAGGAGTGGTGACCATGGGGAAAGAACCAAAGGGATCAACCAATCACCATAAACCAGAACTGACTTGCACCAGGAGTGGTGACCGCGGGGAAAGAACCAAGGGGCAAACCAGTCACCAATAAAGCAGAACTGACTTGCACCAGGAGTGGTGACCGCGGGGAAAGAACCAAAGGGACAAACCAGTCACCAATAAACCAGAACTGACTTGCACCAGGAGTGGTGAGCATTGGGAAACAGAACCAAAGAGACCAACCAATCACCAATAAATTAACACTGACTTGCACCAGGAGTGGTGACCGTGGGGAAAGAACCAAAGGGGCAAACCAATCACCAATAAACCAGAACTGACTTGCACCAGGAGTGGTGCCATGGGAAGCAGAGCCGCTGGCTGGAGGTGGGTTCCACTCCAGGTCCTCCCTGTGTTTCCGGTGCTTCCTGGCGCAGTTGTTGAAGTGGCGCCGGTATTTCAGATAGCAGGTCTTCAGCTCTTGCATGTCGGTCGTCACTGCAACAGGTAACACGAAGCTCTGGATTAATACCGATGTTCCATGTGAGTCGTCACTGCAATAAGGAGTACGACCCTGTAGATTAATACCAATATTCTATGCGTCACTTGAACCTCTAGATTAATACCAATGTTTCATGTTGAACCTCTAACCTCTAGATTAATACCAATGTTTCATGTGTGTCGTCACTCGAACCTCCAGATTAATACCAATGTTTCAGGTGTGTCGTCACTGTAACAAATAACACGACGTGTAGTTTAGTACTAACATTCCATTTGGGTTGTCACTGCAAGAAATGACACGATCCTCTCGATTGATATTAATATTGCATGTGGATCGTCAATATAACAAATAACGTGACCGTTCAGATCAATATGAATGGTCC
Source organism: Conus betulinus (assembly GCA_016801955.1). Lineage (NCBI taxonomy): Eukaryota > Metazoa > Mollusca > Gastropoda > Neogastropoda > Conidae > Conus > Conus betulinus. The sequence continues at coordinate 184,552 of JADBJO010001523.1, forward strand.
CTCTCGGTCGTCACGGCTATGAATAACACACGGCACACTAAACCAATACCAATATTTCATGTGGATCGTACTGCCGCAAAAGATACAACCTTAGATTTAAACACTAATCCTCTATGTGTGTCGTCAGTTCAACAGGTGACACGACTTAACTGATCTAAGCAAATTTTAAATGTTGTTGGTGTTAGCGCACCGCCAAAAACAAACAAACAAAACAAACATAAAACCCAACCAAAAAAAAAAACACACAACACACACACACACACACACACACACACACACACACACACACACACAAAGTGGACAAACGAATCACAAGACAAAACACGACTTGTTTCGACCTCTTAGGTCTTCTTCAGGCAAGATACTAAAAAAAAAAAAGAAAAAAAAAAAAAGGAAAAAAAGACAAAAAAAAATCATGGACACCGACAACGAAACGAGCAATCACTGATCTTCATCCACTTCAGCGCAAGATAGGCGTTGAATAGTCAGTACTAGTTTATCAATTAATTGATCTAGGTAAGTGTTCCATGGCAACAAGACAAAATACAACAAATGAAGACACAAGAGGATACGAAAAGTAACGCTTGTTTACGACACGTAACAGACACAGGAGTTTTGACAACTATGTGTTCTTGCCAGATCGAAATCACATATACCGCTGTTTGACAAAACTCGTTCCTATGCAGCAGCAAGCAGCAGAATACGAAAAAGAGACAGACAGACAGACAGACGGACAGAGTTTCTCTAGGAGAAAGCCATGCATTGAGTGATTAATTAACGCATTAATCAATTGTTTGTGGAGTGATTAATTACAACCAGCATTGATCTATTAGTAGAATTTATTTATTTATTTACTAGCTAGTTGTTTTATGACAGGGCGGTAATTTGTGCGATCTTTCGAGCGTCAACTAGTAATGTAGTTGCTTCCCCTGCGCTGATACCTCCAGAAGGGCGTTTTCACGTTCACCTGTCCTTCATTCCCTCTTACTTTCTTGCAAATATCACACACACACACACACACACACACACACACACACACACACACACACACACACACACACACACAACACAACACACACACACACACACACACACACACACACACACACCACACACACACACACACACACACATACACGCGCGCGCGCGCGTTAGTACTCATACAGGAGAACAACATACGCGTGTGCAACATCGCACACGCGTTAATCAAGCGAAATTAGAATACCCGTCAATAACAACCTCCAATGTTGTCGTCGTCGTCGTCGTTGTGGTAAGTTGTAACGTAAGAGGAGGAGAAGGAGGCTAAGAAGCTGTAGCAGCAGCCGCCGTGGCGAAGTGGTTAGTGTTTCGGACTCCCGGCTGGGAGATTGTGGGTTCGATTCCCATCAGATTCATGTGGGATTTTTTTTTTAGCCCCGACCGGCTCCTACCCAGAGTTGAGTTTGCTGCGGACTCAGTTGGGAAGACTGGGACCACACAGTCGAGTTTCATCCACTTAATGGTTGCGTCTCTGAGAGTGTTGCTCAAATTTCCCGATGAACACTGCAGGTGTCTGTATCTCTCTGGCCTGGTTGACGCTGGGATATATTATGAAAGGAAGCGTAGAGTACAGCCCTGTCGTGCAGTCTCAGACCGAAATGGAAATCCGTAGCATCATCTTAGTCATCCTCGTTCTCATCAATCAGCATAAAAAAAAAAAATTCTGTGGCCCTTCATGCCCCGCTCTCATAGTGATCTCAGTTTCGATGCCCTCTCCATGTCTGTGGCCTTGATTTGGTTCGTCAGGGTCACCGATATCGGCGAGTGTTTAGGGGCTGTCGTTGGACGGACGTGGTGGCGCCCTCCGGAGGGAGAGCTCACTCACGCCGGCTCCGCGACTAAGCAATTATTGTCGTCAGTAGGGGGTGTCTTGCGTATGTTGGATCAAAACAGGCGCCAGTGAACACCACCGAAGTGACTCGGCAGCAGTGCAGTGTCTCCTCCGGTGGGTAGCCTCTAGACGACTTGACATTGATTCCTCCCTGTGGATTGCCGGTGCGGGGCTGCGGTGGGACTGACCGGGCTGTGGCTGTGACGGGGTGTCGAAATGAGCGACGTGGGTGCAATGCCACTGAGCTGGCACAGAAGATGGGGATCAAAACAAAACAAAAACATACACAACAAACACACACACACACACACACACACACACACACACACACACACACACACACACAGAGTAATATCACTAAAGTGAACAGACAGTAAATGCCATAACAGAGTAGCTGTAGCAGAGCCATAGTAGCAGTAGTCGCAGTAGTAGAAAGAGGAGCAGCAACAACAGCCACAGTTATAATAGGACAAGCAGCAGCAGCAGCAGCAGGAACTGCAGCAGTAGCATAAACAGCAGAGGCAGCAGGCAATTCTTAGTAGCAGTAGTAGTAGTGGTAGTAGAAGTAGCAGTAGGAATAGCAGTAGTAATAGTAGTAGGAGTAAGAGTAGTAGTAGGAGTAGTAGTAGTAGAAGTGGTGGTAGTTGGAGGGGTAGGAGTAGGAGTAGTAGTAGTAGTAGAAGTGGTAGTAGTTGGAGTAGTAGTAGTAGTAGTAGTAGTAGTAGTAGTAGTAGTAGTAGGAGGAGGAGGAGGAGGAGGAGGAGGAGGAGGAGTACTAATTGCAGTGGCTGGAGCAACAGATTCCGAAGAAGCAGTAATACAGCAGCAGAAGTAATATCATCATCATCATCATCATCATCATCATCATCATCATCATCATCATCATCATCATCATCATCGCCACCACCACCCACCACCACCACCACCATCATCATCATCATCATCATCACCACCACCACCACCACCATCATCATCATCATCATCTTCTTCTTGTTGTTCTTCTTGATCTTCTTGTTCTTCTTGTTCTTGTCTTTGTTCTTGTTTTGTTCTTGTTGTTGTTGTTGTTGTTGTTGTTGTTGTTGTTCTTGTTCTTCTTCTTCTTCTTCTTCTTCTTCTTCTCCTCCTTAGCTGGGATTTGACCAACAGGCACTGAATTGAACTGAACACTCTTTCGTCTTTCTTCATTTCTCTGGAATCTTAAAATTCTCCTTCCACTCTGCCCCTCACACCCAGTAAGGAGCACCGGAACAACCACCACCGGAAGAACACCACAGGTCGAAGGTCACGGACATGAAATGAACACACTGATACGAAAGCAAGACCAGCGTGCCAAATGTTCAACACTTCTTAACTACAGAAGCTGGTATTAGAACACCTCGTGGTCTTTGAGACGGTCATCAGTCCTTCTATGATGATAACCTCCCAGTTCTTCGTTTCTTCCATCCCCCCCCCCCCCCCCCCCTTTCTTTCTTTGTTCTCTTTCCTTCTTTGTTTGTTGTTTTTGTTTCTTTCCTTTTTTTTCTTTCGTTCTTTCTTTCTTCCGACCTTCCATCCTCTCTCTCTCTCTCTCTCTCTCTCTCTCTCTCTTCCCTCTCTCTCTCTCTCTCTCCGCTCTCTCTCTCTCTCTCTCCTCTCTCTCTCTCTCTCTCTCTCTCTCTCCGCTCTCTCTCTCTCCGCTCTCTCTCTCTCTCTCTCTCTCTCTCTCTCTCTCCTCTCTCTCTCTCTCTCTCTCTCTCTCTCTCTCTCTCTCTCTCTCTCTCTCTCTCCCTCTCTCTCCTTTTCTTTTCGCAATACGTTGTTCCTTCCTTCCAGTTCGCAGACATCCATGGGCAGCACGTCAAAGATGCTCGGCAAATCCACCGCTACAAATGTAGCCAATGAAGGGCTTTGGCCAGGGTTTTCAACAAGGGGGTGATGATCGACGTAGAGCCCTCTAGAGTTGCCGGACCTGACTGGAAAGAAGGATACAGGTTTCAGGGGAGACAAGCACGAGGGAAAAGCCAGTGAACATGGGAGTGAAAAGAGATGCACAGGAACATAATATGTACGCACGCAGTCCCACTCCCCCCCCTTTCACCCTCACACACACACACACACACACACACACACACACACACACACACACACACACACACACATACACATGTGCACATACACAAACACGCACGCACACACACACACACACACACACACACACACTTGCATAGACTTACGGATGGAGAGAGAGAGAGAGAGAGAGAGAGGAGAGAGAGAGAGAGAGAGAGAGATTCACAGTGCGCTGAACTACCGTCAGTATGACAAGACTGACACGCTCTCGCTGCATGGGCAGCGCTTCTTCGACGACGATTGCACCGAAAGTCAAGGGAAACGGCGCCAAGAAGGAAATCAGCGAGGGCTGCCTCCTTAAAGACACGTTGGTTCCATCGACAAGGAAAGCAGCTCAGCACGAACAAGGGGACAAGTCAACAAGCAGCAAGTCAACACGCAGCAAGACTGATGTTCTCTCTCGACACAGTAAGTGAAATAAGAGACTTGAAAACTATGATCGAATCGCTGTGTAAACGCGTATCTTCACTTGAAGATATCGTACGCGAACAGAATAAGACGATCACAGACATGAGCAGATCCCGTGTAACCATGGCGCTAACAGACAACCACACACAACCAGAAAATGCTAGCGCGCTGCGTCTCCGAGCCCCAACAGACCTACCTTTCCCTTGTATGCTGATGCAGTGAAATACAGTCAACAGAAATCGAAAGCAGCTTCCGCATCAGATGCAAAGAAAAAGAGTTTTTAATCAAAAAGTAAAAGCAATAGAGAAGAAGAAACGCCCGGAACGCACAAAAAATGACGTCAGAAGTTATCATGACGTTCGAGTTTCGAAAAAACACAGAACAATATTAGATCCAAACAAGAAGAGAAACAAGACTTTCCCAAGGTCGCGATCTTTCATGATTCTGTTTTTAAGGGAGTGAATGGAAAGAGACTAGGCCAGTCTTACGGTTTTGATACGAAGACGTACAAAACCTTTACAACAGAGGAACTTACACAGACGCTTCAATCCACTCTTTCCATGGATGAGAAACCATTGGATGCGGTGCTTATCCACTGCGGTATAAATGACATTCAAAAGAAGGACCCTGAACTTGCCAGCACAGCGTTTACCTCGTGCATCATCAAAGAACATTGTCACCAGCCACCCCAACGTTAAGGTTGTTATCAGCAAGCTCTCACCTGTCAGAGATTCAAAACTAGAAGTCAAGCGGGAACTGTTCAATGCATTGATAACAACAAAACTATTTGGAATTAAAAACATATCATTTGTCTCTCATTCCAACCTACAAACAAATAATGGTCTCTCAAAGACGATCTCCATCCAACACATCGAGGATCGAGCGTACTGGCAAGAAACGTTGGAAGACATATCCGACAACTCTTCTGGAGAAACCGAGGAAGACAGCGAGAACGTCAAACAAGTGGCAGCCCGGGAACTATCCACCACCCAGAGGACACGGACCCTTCGCTGTACACAGTGGTCCATGGTACAACATGTTTGACATTCTCAGTGGGCCTACATCCTGGTATTAAACCAAAGACAGAGAAATACGTTAGTGTAGTTTGGCGGAAATCTCAACCATTGACTCTGTTCTTCCCATCTTGAGTGACTATTTAGGGGGATTTCTCTTTGTTGTGTTAGTTACAGCATTCGCTAACAGGCCAGTGATCAAATCCTCCTCCATTGGTAGAGTGCATTCTCTGTACAGTTCCTTTTTCTTCTTGTCATAGCTAATATTGTTTATCGTATCATAGTGATACTTTCGTTTCTTCTTTTTGGTATTATTAGTTACTTTTCAGTGCATCAGTTGTATTTAATCGCTTTTCTACCTTTATTTTTTTTATCTATTAATAGAACGCATGGTAGCTAAGGATTTTAAAGTGCTCCAATGGAATTGTCGATCCATCACAACCAGTAAAGATCAACTAGTACAACATCTATCTGAAGTCAAATACAACATATTAGCTTTGCAATCACTGAATGTCAGTAAAAATAAACTACCTAAGCTTCCTAATTACTATTTTCCACCAATTATCCAAAACATTAATAATGAAGAAAAAATAAATGTGGCAATATATGTTCGTGAAGATGAGAAATATGCTCCATGTGCCAGCCCTGCTCCACTAGACATTCCTGGATTGCACTCATGTGCAGTCAGAATTCAAGTTGATTATAATGTAGTAACAGTTGTTTCTGTATACCTACCTCAGGGCCCAAACGATCGTAATACAGAATGGCTACGTTCTGTTCAATCAGACCCATCGACCAAATATTTAATCACTGGTGATTTTAACGCCCATTCGCCATTCTGGGAAAAAGGATGCCAAATAATAACCAGTAACCGTTTTATTGAAAACATAGTGGACTCCTCTCTTTACCTTCTCAACGATGGCAGTATTACTCGTATTATTCCAGACAACCCTAAACATAACCCTAGTGCCATCGACTTATCATTCATATCACCTGAACTAGCTTTATCTTGTGACTGGCTGACACTTGATGATACATTAAATAGTGACCATCTACCTATTAAGATTTCTCTTGAAAATATGAGACCTGTAACAAATGATGAAACACACATGACAAAGTTCCTAAATATTGTTATAAATTTGCTAACTGGAATAATTTTCATATCTACTCAGTTCAGTTTTAACATGAGCATAGAAATATTGAGAATCAAGATGTCGATACGTTATATGATCATCTCCAGAATGCAGTACACTCTGCTGCAAAAGAATCAATTCCGACTGTAAAATCTGTAAAAATCAAAAAAACATTTGGGAAATGTCTGGTGGAATGATATATGTCAACGGACAAAACAAGAAAAAATAGAAAAAAACAAAGAATACAAAGAGAGAAAAAAATCCTATGGAAAAAGCTGAAAAACTTCTTGAGAAAAAAAGAGCGAAAAATCACCTAAATAGAATAATTGCACAAGCAAAACGGCAGTATTGGTCGTCTGTGTGTCAGAATGAGGTATCGAACTATAAAGACATTCAAAAAGTTTGGACACAATTAAAAACAATGAAAAATGGAGTTAGTCTTCCACATTGTCCGATTAAATTAAAACAATATCAATTTCCGTCAAATTTTGATAAATCTGAAGCATTTGCTGACTTATTTGCATACAACAGTAGCATTAACAGCTTATCCTTGGACAAGAAAAAACACCGCGAACGTGAAGAAAAGAAAAACATCTATGACAGCCCAAATCCAACAGAAAATCACTACCTAAACTCTGCTATAACATTGCAGGAAGTCAATGAGTGTATTATTAATCTAAATAAAAAGACATCAGTGGGATTAGATGGCATTTCAAATGAAATATTAAGCCATTTCCCGCAAAATGTGATACATTTTCTACATTTGTTTTTTTCCAAAAATGTTGGGACAGTGGCAAAATACCCCTAATTTGGAAACACTCAGTTATAATTCCTATTCATAAAAAAGGAAAACCACTCAGTGATATAAACAGCTATCGCCAATATCATTAACATCTAACACATGTAAATTGATGGAAAAGATAGTGTTAAAAGGCTAATTCATCATTGCAATAAAAACTGCGTCATTCCTATCAACCAAGCTGCATTCCAAGCAGGCAGATCTACAATTGAGCACTTAGTAAAACTTACAACACACGTAAAACATCAATTTGCACGTCGTAAGAACATCCTCGCTACTTTTTTTGACATTCGTAAAGCCTATGAACAAGTGTGGCACAAACGACTAATGTACAAAATAAAGAATATCGGAATCAGTGGGAACATGTACAATTTTATTCAAGATTTTTTACAGGGTAGACACATTCAAGCAAAAATAGGAAATACGTATTCCAACCCAAGACCCTTACAAATGGGTTTACCCCAAGGTTCAGTAATTTCCCCAATATTATTTAATATTTTAATCTCTGATCTCCCTAAAGGTCTTTCTAAAGATACTGAAGTGGCTCAATTTGCTGATGATATATGTCTATGGACAAAATTGACAATGAAAAGAAATACACCATCAAGATCACTAAATTA
>JADBJO010001523.1:202500-205000 GCA_016801955.1 Conus betulinus
ACTGCTGGGTCAACCAGGCACCGTGTTACTGTCGGTGTGTCGGATACCCATTCATGTCTGGCTCCATGTTATCGTTTTTCGGTTGATATTCGTTCAGATCTGGCACCATGTTATTTTCTGTGTAGGATATCCGTTCATATCTGGCACCATGTTATTTTCGGTGTAGGATATCCATTCATATCTGGCACCATGCTATTTTCGGTGTAGGATATCCGTTTATATCTGGCACCTTGCTATTTTCGGTGTAGGATATCCGTTCATATCTGGCATCATGTTATTATCGTGTGTGGAATATCTTTTCGTGTCTGGCACCATGTTATTTCCGCTGTAGGATATCTGTTCATATCTGGCACCACCTTCCTTACGATGCAGGACATCCGTGCTCATTTGGCACCATGCTACTTACTCCGAAAGGTGCTGGCTATCCGCAGGCACCCGGCACCGTGTTTCCTTCTGTATAACACGTAGACTATCCGTGCACACCTAGCACCATGTTTCTTTTTCCTGCTATAGTGTGTAAACTGGCCTCCATGATACTTTCGCGGTAAGACGTAGGATATCCGTGCACTCCTTGCAACATGCTACTTAATCCGTGATGGATAGGATTCCGTGCGCACTGGCATCGTGTTACTTTCGCCGTAAGGTGTAGGGTACCCGGCCCACACCTGCCACTGTTAATTTCCCCGTAAGGTGTGGGATTTCCAGTGCGCGCGCCTGGCATCGCTACTTTCTCCGTAAGGTGTAGAATTCCCAGTGCGCGCCTGGCATTGTTATTTTCTCCGTAAAAAGTAGGCTTACTAGTGCCCGCCTGGCATTTTTACTTTCTCCGTAAGTTGTAGAATTCCCAGTGTGCGCCTGGCATTGTTACTTTCGCCGTAAGGTGTAGGATTCCCAGTGCGCGCCTGGCATTGTTACTTTCGCCGTAAGGTGTAGAATTCCCAGTGCGCGCCTGGCACTGTTACTTTCGCCGTAAGGTGTAGGATTCCCAGTGCGCGCCTGGCACTGCTACTTTCGCCGTAAGGTGTAGGATTCCCAGTGCGCGCCTGGCACTGCTACTTTCGCCGTAAGGTGTAGGATTCCCAGTGCGCGCCTGGCATTGTTACTTTTCGCCGTAAGGTGTAGGATTCCCAGTGCGCGCCTGGCACTGCTACTTTCGCCGTAAGGTGTAGGATTCCCAGTGCGCGCCTGGAACTGTTACTTTCTCTGTAAGGTGTAGGATTCCCAGTGCGCGCCTGGAACTGTTACTTTTCTCTGTAAGGTGTAGGATTCCCAGTGCGCGCCTGGAACTGTTACTTTTCTCTGTAAGGTGTAGGATTCCCAGTGCGCGCCTGGAACTGTTACTTTCTCTGTAAGGTGTAGAATTCCCAGTGCGCGCCTGGCACTGTTACTTTCGCCGTAAGGTATTGGATACCCGATGCACGCCTGATGCTATGTTACTTTCGGCGTTAAGTGTAGGATACCTGGTGCACGCCTAGCATGATGTTACTTTCCCCGTAAAATGTAGGATACCCGGTGCACGCCTGGTATCTTTCTTACTTCGTAAAGTCTGAAATATTTTCGCGCACCTGGCACCAGCAGCGTATGCTCTCTGTGGCAGCATCTGTTTTCGCTGTCAGCTGAGAGCCTTGGAATACCTTGACTATATACATATATGTAAGAACAGGTCAGCTGTCTGTCATGTTGATTCAGTCACTGTCATTTTTGTTGTAGTCCAGCAGATCCCCTGGAGTCATTTCAGGATTGTATCCCACGCAAAGGACAGAAAGTTTTGTCGGCACACACACACACACACACACACACACACACACACACACACACACACACACACACACACACACACACACACTCACTCACTCATTCACTCACTCACTCACAACACACACACGCTGACTCACTCACTCACTCACTCACTCACTCAACACACAAACACACACACACATGCTCGCTCACTCACTCACTCACTCATTCATTCACTCACTCACACACACACACACACACACACACACACACACACACACACACACACACACACACACACACACACACACACAGGCACGCAGGCACGCACACGCATGCACGCAGGCACGCAGACGCATACATGCACACACATATACATACACACACACACATAGAAACGCACCCGCTGGTATGCAGGTAGGCACACACGCACACGCACACACACACACACACACACACACACACACACACACACACACACACACGCACGCACACACACAGAGCAACAAGAAAATGGCATACATGTATATAATCATGTAAACCAATGCATATTACACAAGCTGGACGACTGGCATCTTGAGATGTGTCAAACCAAGTCATGCTGAGCGCGTCAGCCATTGGATCCTGCCATACGTAGACATGCCTTTCAACATTCGCCTGACGATTCATGTCTCTCTCCTTTGTTTTTTGATTGGGGCGGTTTAGGATAGCGGCTTCGGTTATCTTTTCTTTTTCCAGTCTGCTTTCTATATTCTATGCTTTT
>JADBJO010001523.1:215000-245000 GCA_016801955.1 Conus betulinus
TCACACTCACACACACAAACACACACACACTCATGCGCTCACACATACATACACACACTTACACGCGCACGCGCGCATGCAAGCACGCGCACGCACACACACGCACGCACACGCACGCACGCATGCACGCGCACACACAGTTTCCTGACCGTTTTCTCCGTTCAGCGTTCCACGTACTATGTTCCCTTCCTACGTGACATTTTTGCTTAAAAGGTCAACTTCCGTATAGCTCCCAGTACCACAGGTCAGAATACAGCCGCCGTCATAGAATTGCCCCCTGATCACTGTTTAGCTCACTATATCCTAGGTCAGAATACAGGCAGCCATAGAAGTGCCCCCTGATTCACTGTTTAGCTCCCTGTGCCCTAGGTCAGAATACAGGCTGCCATAGAATGCCCCCTGATTCACTGTGTAGCTCACTGTGCCCTATGTCAGAATACAGGCTGCCATAGAAGTGCCCCCTGATTCACTGTGTAGCTCACTGTGCCCTAGGTCAGAGTACAGGCTGCCATAGAAGTGCCCCCTGATTCACTGTGTAGCTCCCCTGTGCCCTAGGTCAGAATACAGGCTGCCATAGAAATGCCCCCTGATTCACTGTGTAGCTCACTGTGTGCCTAGGTCAGAATACAGGCTGCCATAGAAGTGCCCCCTGATTCACTGTTTAGCTCCTGTGCCCTAGGTCAGAGTACAGGTTGCCATAGAAGTGCCTCCTGATTCACTGTTTAGCTCACTATATCCTAGGTCAGAATACAGGCCGCCATAGAATTGCCCCCTGATTCACTGTTTAGCTCACTATATCCTAGGTCAGAATACAGGCCGCCATAGAAGTGCCCCCTGATTCACCGTTTCATTTCTGGAGGTAGTCGACACCGTGCATTATTCTTTCCTTTTTCAGTGACCAAGTTTCTGCGCCTGGTAGAGCTAGTGCTTGTTTCTGAGTTCTTCAGGCTTTGTGCTCTTCACTCTTTCGGAGTGTAAACCACAGTGCAGCTTAAGGTTATTTCGTTGTCGTTATTTGAAACATTTCGCTTTTGTTATACATACTGTTCCTAGTATTCAACAGTTTATTTTTACTGCTGCGATTTATTTTGTGATACCGCTATTAGTATTCAGCGGTATTTCGTTGCTGAAATTTCTTGTGCATCCGTTAAACTAGCATTAAAGCTGATTCAGTGATAGACCCTGTGCAGAAGAGTGACACCCGATCCAGGTTCTGTGTGAGGTCATGTTCAGGTTGAGCGTCGACACTCACCACGGTGGCAGAGCAGACGGGATAACCGCAACAAGAAGGCTGGGGGGGGGGGGGGGGGCGGGGGGGGGGGGGGGAGAAAGGAGGGGAAGAGAAGGATGGTTGAGGATTTATGCAAATACTACCCCGATACCATTAGAACGTCAAGCATGAAGCCCCAGGCGTATGTGATTCCCTTGCAACGTCCTGGGTGCTTTTACCGGAGTTCATTAATTAATTGGTGAGAAAGGGTGGGGGGTAGGCTTTCTGAAGCAACTATGCTGAACCACGTCGATTAAAGAAATCTGGGCCTTTTTAAAAAGATTGTTTTGATCCATGTGAGTTTCGAATCTCCGTCTCGAAATTCGCTGGCTTTTGCAAAAAAAATTTATAGATGCTAACAGCCCTGATATGGTTTACATCTGATCCACTAAAATATATCAATTTAGATAGATACCGCTTATAATTATTTGTAAATGTCCCGCTTTTTTGCCCTATTCCCACTAACGTAAGATTTCCAGATGCACACCACAACTTTTTTTTATTTGCTTTCCTGTGCTTCTCATTTGCATTCTATCACACCAAGGTATTGCACTTTTCAGTCCAGTTTTCTCTCTGCTCTCTACTTTCCGAGTTCACTCCTTGATGATCTACAGAGACCTTCAAAATAACGTATCAACATGCTGTGGACATGCTGAGAGGATTGGACACACCACCACCAGTTCCCATCTCTGTCCAGTGACAGTTTCTCGCTTTTCCACTGCAGTTGTCTCCTTTAAAATATTTGATGGATTTGAACCTGAAACCCGTCCGTGTCTCAGCCCTCCTTTCATTCATCAGCCCTTCCATTACCGCCCTATACCCCCTGTTACACATTTTTCATGTTTGCATGTTACCCATTCTCTTAAGTCATATTTGGTCTTTTCCCACTACGACTCCGACCTTTGAAGTCCTTCAGTCTCATCCCCCCCCCCCCCCCTCCCCCGTTTCATTTTTTTTCTCTGCCACAAACAGTTCCTTTGATACTCTGCTGACTTATTCTTCCACATTGCCACGGACTTACGATACGGTCATTTTCATGGTTACCGCTTTATTCTTTCTTTCGACGGTAACTGAACAGTGGGATGGACGTACCATATTCAACTCCATCCAGTTCTCCCCTTCCTTGTATCCCGCCCGTCATTTATCATTTCATTACGTTCTTCTCCCATCCATCATTTAAGCTCTGAAACTCCTTTCCTCCTCCAGAGCATCATTCATCATTTTCACGTCGTCTTCTCTTTCACATCCATTGATCTTTGTTCTGCTTTGATTCACTCGTCCATCATTCATCCTTCTCACGTCCCCGGTTTCCGTTCCGTCTGTCAGTTATCATTCTCATGTTCTCGTCTTGTTCTTCATGTACTGCTCTCACGCTCTGCCCCCGTCCTACGCTCAGCTGTTTCTGATGTTCTCTTCGTCTCATCTTGTCAACCAGTCATTACCAGCGCGCTCCCGCCTTCTCCGTCTCATTCTGTGCTGATTGTGCCCTCTTGCTACTCTATTGCCATCCTGTTTTTATTCAACCCCATCGTTCTCGGGCTCTTCTCTTCTCTTTGCTTTCCTCATCCGCGTTCCGTTCATCAGTGTTGTACCTCCCTCCCCCCTGTCTATCTTTCATTCATCTTTCCTGTGCTTTTCTCCCCCCCCCCCCCCCCCCCCCCCCCCCCCCCCCCCCCCCCCCCCCCCCCCCCCCCCCCCCAGGGTTGTCAAATATTCATCATTCACAGTTTCCTCCCGCCAGCATTTACCTTTCTCGCATCTCATCCCTCCAGACTCCCCCCCCCCCCCCCCTCGCCAGTCCAATATTCACAATTCTCGCGTTTCCCCAGTCCAACATTCCTATTTTCACATTTACCCCAGTTCAACATTTATTGTTCTCACCTTTTCCCACAGACCAACATTGATCATTCTCACGCCCCCCCCCCCCCCCCCCCCCCCCCCCTTTCGTCCATCTTTTTATAATTTTCGCCTTTGCCTGTTTTCTTCCAGTGGGGGCCAAATGCGTCATTCTCGGTTTCTTGCCTTCTAATGCCAACTGCCCTTCATCACTCTCACGATCGTTTCCGATTACTTTTTCACCATTTTCACGTTCTCCTTCCACCCCGTTTTCATCATTCCTTCGCCCTTCTTTTTCCTCCGTCCGTTATCCATCCACCCCCTTTCCCTTCCCCTGTCGACCCCTTTTCCTCATTCTCACGCTCTTTTCTCAATCCGTTCATACCTGTCACGTTCTAGTCCTGACGGTCATTCACCACGTTCTCGTTCTTGTCAGTCATTCATAACCTTCACGGTTTCTTGTTCTCTTTGTGTCTGTTGTCCACATTCCTTACTCCTTTCCTTCCCTCGTCATACTAACGTTCTCCTGCTCTTGTTCTTCATAAATCATTTCTTCCGTTAACGTCTTGTCATTCTTCTAACCCCGTCTGTCATTTGCTTCTTCACGTCCTGTCCATCACTGAAATTCCCCACGATCTTGCCCTGTCCATTATCATGTTCACATTCCTCTCTATTCATCTCGTCCACTTCGCGTTTTTTCTCTCCTCGCTGCGTCCATCATTCATGATTCTCGTCATTACTTCGTCTGCTTCTTCCTTTACTGAATTATTCTGGCAGTATCTTACTTCTTTGTAGTCCATCGTCCTGACGCTCTTATCTCACTTTTCTTTTTATTGTCCCGCCCCCTGTTCATCATTTTCCCTTTTTCTTCTTTTTACCTCGTGAAAAAATCCATTGTTGTCTCGTTTCATTTCCCCGCAGTTCGTCAATCACTAAATCGTTCTGACGCTGTTGTATTTTCATGTAAGCAATAATTCTCATGCTGCTCTCGCCTTTTCCCTCTCCTGAACCCTTCTTTTGTCAGTCTCATGCTGCTGTCCTGTCCACAGTACATCGTTTTCACATCCCCTTCTTCGCCTCTCCTTCATGGATTATGATGTCATCTCATCCCACCTCTCATTCATGATTGTCAATGATTCATCATTTACGTTTTCTCCCTTTCATGCTTCCTTCACTATTCTTACATTCCGTTTTCATCCCGTCCATTATACGTTCTTCTTACGTTCTTGTGATCTCGCCCGAACTGTTTTCCATCATTTGCTCGTTCTTCTCCCATCCCACTTTCATCTCCCTCTCCCTTTCCATCGCTTAATCAATATTTTCCATTTTCTTGTAATTCTCACATTATCTTCTCGCCCCGTTCATCATTCATCATTCTCACGTTGTCGTCTCGTGAGTCGTTGATTGTGTGTTCACATTCTCCTCCAGTCACTTAGTCATCATTTTCACGTCCTGACGACATCACTCATTGATCGCTTTCACGTTCTTCTTCAGTAAGTCATTCATCGTTTTCACGTTCTTCAGTAAGTCTTCGGTCAAGTTCTTCTTCATAAGTCATTCGTTTTCACGTTCTTCTTCAGTAAGTCATTCATCACTTTCACGTTCTTCTTCAGTAAGTCATTCATCACTTTCACTTTCAAGTTCTCTGCTAGTCAGTTCTCTCGTTGTTGTCAGGTTCTTCTCCAGTCGATCATTCATTATTTTCATGTTCTTCTCCAGTCAGTCAGCCATCGTTTCCTCATTATTCTCTCCCGCCAGTCATTTGTCTTTTTCACGTTCCGCTAGAGATCAATCGTTCTTATTCACGCTCATCTCGCGCACGGAACGCGCGCGTGCTCGCACGAAGGCACTCATGCATGCATGCGCACACCACGCGCCGCGCGCGAGCGCTAAACACACACACACACACACACACACACACACACACACACACACACACACACACTCTCTCTCTCTCTCTCTCTCTCTCTCTCTCTCTCTCTCTCGGTAAAATCAGTTACGAACAACTCCCAACATCCCACTTTCTAATACAAGTGATACAGTTCAAATTCATGTATAGTAAGTCTTCTCGTGATGAAAACAAGAAGTTGACCGAGAAAAAATTCGTGTGTGTGTGTGTGTGTGTGTGTGTGTGTGTGTGTGTGTGTGTGTGTGTGAGAGAGAGAGAGAGAGAGAGAGAGAGAGAGAGAGAGAGAGATTTATTCGTAAAGGCCATAGCCCCTTAGAAGGGGGGTGTACATGGAAAAGATATAAAGTCTCAAGAGTTATTACCTAACAGTGTTAAATACAGACTTCTTTTCTTGAATGCTTTGTTCAAATGTAAGATCAGCTGTTTAATGATATTCTCATTTGTTGACGACATTAACATAAGTTTAAACAAGCAAGGTTAATTGAATATGTATGTGGAATAAATTGTTCTCTTAGACCACTAAGTACTGGGCAAATGAGTACAAAATGAAATTGATCTTCTCTTGACGCGCTACATAACGGGCGGAGAAGAGACTATTCCGTGGCTGTCTGTAGCGAGAATGATGAACAGAGATACCAGGAATACCCAAAACGAAATTTAGTAGTCATCACACGCTTCCATTCTCTGTTAATAACCATTGACATACAGCTAGACACACTATGTAAATCATTTATCATTATATAAAAATCAAATCTATTACTACCTCTAATGTGAAAGTCCCAGTCTTGCCATCTACAGTCAGTCAGTCTCTCACGAAATACGTGTATAGAGGCTTTCACATCTCCAACACCTTGACTAAGCCATAGGACTCCAAATCCATATTCATACAATTTGATTCGAATGTTTGACGCCCAAGTTTCTTATCTCTACCGATTTTTGCAGATTACAGTTAGTGATTTCAACGTGTTGGTTTTTAATCCTAGGATTGGTTCTTTTAAATTTTTTTTTTTAATGGGTTGGGTAAGGTTTTGCTTTTAATCCTTTTTTTAAAAACATATATACGTGGTAGTTTGAAACGTGGTGACAGTCCTGAGATAACCTCTGCTGTTGACGGGACTATAATTTTAATCTTAATCTTACCTCTACCATCGAGTTCTAACACATTTTGTGTGCCCTGTAAGGTAGTCTTTCAGAATTCATTAGCGTTAATTTTAATCAGCATTGGATGCATTTGACTACAGACAGTAAAGATATAGGGGGTATCAATGTGTTTCGCCATAGACAAAATCATTAGGTGTCCGTGGTGAAACTCGGAGAAATTTCTTTAAGGCATATAAATGAAGCTTTTCACAGCACAGTGGATAGCAGCGGCGTCCAGTCCCCACAATTCAGCCCCATATTGTATCATAGGTTGAATTTGAACATAACAAATAAGTACAATTTTTTTTAAGAATAATTTCAGAGAACAAGTTTTTTTTAGCCAGTCATCCAGACAGAATCACTTCGTAATGCATAATCAACCCAACTACAGTTTCTGCAATTAACGCCACGTCATCCGCTAGGTTTAGAATGAAGATTTCCAAGAAATCATTTGTAAATGTAGCACCATGCCTTCCAGATAGTTCACAGCTTCTACCATCAGTTCATTTGTAAATAAAGAAACATACAAAAGGACTACAAAAATCACCCTGTTTGACTCCAGAGGTACACGTGATGTATTCAGTTAGAGTAGCCCCACACTCTCACTCTTGCTTTTACGCATTCATACATACTCATGATGCATTTGTATAGTTTACCACTTATACCATTCTTAAGCAAGATAGGCCAAAGAACTTCTATTAATGGAGTCAAATGCCTTCTCGAAGTCAATAAAAGCAACATACAGTTTGCGGTTTAAGGAAAACTGTTTTTGTATGAAAGCCATTAGGTAAACATATGATCAGAAGTAGAATGATTTCGCTTGAACCCAGCTTGGAGTTCCCCCGTAATATTGTTTTTGCTCTACCCATTCTTGAAGTTACGGGCCTACTGTTAATAACGTACCAGTCATATACAGCTGTTACGTGTTACTTTGCACGCATTGCAGAGAGCAATTAACACCTTTGTACTTATTAGGATCGTTTATGTTTCCCTTTTTATAAATAGAAACAAAGAACAGTAAAGATTCTGTCCAACTTTCAGGAAAAATTCCTTTATCAAATAAGGAGTGTAAAAAATTTTAAGAGGAAGTCCATGATGATCAGATTCGATTCTATCAGAAACGAAAAATTCACAGCTCCTAGAAATCTCTGTGTATAAATCGCACGACTTAAAAAAAAACAAAATGAACGCTGTTTCCATGCTCAGATATGTACGTGTAGCAACCTTGCAGGTCGCCCTTACACATACCATTCAAAATGCTCAAATCGAAAGCAGTATACAAACTAAGTAACATTTTTACCATAACTAATAAGATCCATGTCCTCAGAATTTCTACTTAAATTTAAAGGTCCACTTACGTGTATATTATCTAAAAAACATGTATTTTCTTCTAAGTCCTGAGAAATATTTGCAGTTCTACTGTTTAAATCACCACAGAGGATCAAGTAAGTATCATCACTATCAATAGAAAACCAACAATACCATAGAAAATCCTCCAACAAAGCAATTCCATTGTCAACATTGAAATGCACATAAAAGGCGAGCCTTCAGGCGGAACATAAGCACATATGTATATAATGTGTTTCATTTGTTCCAAACAAAGATTTGTCAATCAGAAAAAGCACAAAACAAACTAGACTCAACATTTATCAATTCAACATATGGACACAATTCATCCTTTACAAGGCAGATAACCCCACCAGAGCGCCTACCGTGTGTTGTCAACGTTACCGCTGGTTTACAGAATACAGTATATCCGTAAAAAACCGAAGACTCGGTGCTGTCGAGCGTGCACTTATATGTTGTATTTGATGGTATTGTTCTTGTTCCTAAGTCATCTCTGAACATTCACGCACGCACACACACACACACACACACACACACACACACACACACACACACACACACACGCGATCTGATTAAGAATGATGTGAAAAATGAAATTAAAATTAGATCAGATATCGACTTTCCTACACGTGCAAAAACAATATCCTCTCAGATTACTTTGGCAACGTATACACCTGAGCTTAGGCAAGCCACGGGCATTACTGTTGACGAAAAGTCTGTCTGCAAGGCCGTCTTTCTTCCCTACACCACCTGGGAACTTCAAAGGGCCCATTTTGATATTGACCACACTGATTTAAAAAAGAAGGACAATATAGATATAGTGGCAAGCAATGCTAAATTTCATATTGAAGAGAAGTATCCAAATCATTTAAAAGTATACACAGATGGGTCATTAATTCAGAAAAATGCGGGCTCTGCTTATTTGATACCTGATTTTAAAGTAGAGAAATGTTTTTCAGTGAGGAAAAATAAATCGGTTTTTTACTGCGGAACTTACTGCAATATTAATGGCGTTAAATTATCTTCTAAATTTCCCACGATCTATATTTCAAGTAATTTTTTGTGTTGATTCAAAGTCTGTGCTTCAGGCACTGAAATCATTAAAACTGCAGAATAGGTCAGAAATGATAATTAGCTGAAATTAGCTGTTTTCTATCATGCGGCAAGTACTCTATACTCTATACGGCACGGCAATTACTTTCTGCTGGATACCGTCACACTGTTCATTTTATTATAACGACAAAGTAGACAGAGCTGCAAAACAAGGTGCAAAATGTAGTTCAGAGTCTCTCAGGATGGATTTTCCACTTACGGTTCAAGAACAATATAGTATAGTGGAATCATTTGCTTGGAACC
This sequence comes from Conus betulinus, assembly GCA_016801955.1. NCBI lineage: Eukaryota > Metazoa > Mollusca > Gastropoda > Neogastropoda > Conidae > Conus > Conus betulinus. Next base: position 223,859 of record JADBJO010001523.1, read on the forward strand.
ATTTCCAGAATTCCTTCAAAAAGTCTCACAAAAGCTTATTTACACAGATTTTAGTATTGCAAACTTTAAAAACACACTCCCACATCAGCAGGAAGTTATCGTCTCTTATGTATAGGTGGAAAGTCGATGCTTTTACAACAAAATTTAGTAAAAATGCCACATGTGTTGTGGACAGAGTATCACAGTTGATCATATTATCTCATGTGCCGCTATCAAACATTTATACCCAAACTTTCTACATATACAATTACAAATATTTTCGATTATCAGTATTAACCTATGAATTCTTTCTTTCTTTATCGAAGAGTCCAATAAGTAAGTACTTATAGTTTCTTACATTATTTACTCGTATTTCTGAGGTTACTTTTAAGTGAGTCAATCATTAACCTACTACTAAATTTACATAATATGTGTGAAAGGACCATCCCTTATCCATCCCCTACCTCTCACTGTACTCTCCCATATCAAAACCATTTGTAGCTTTCTAGCTTTATCATGAGGGTATTGTTTGACTGTTTTCATTGATGTAGTGGTTTTTTTTTTCGTCTAATATCACCTAGAGTGGACAGACGTTAAATTTGAAACACACACACACACACACACACACACACACACACACACACACACACACACACACGCGCGCGCGCGCGCGCGCGCGCGCGTTCGCGCTCGCGCACTCACACACACATACGAACGTATGCGCATACGTTCGTTCGCTCTTACCCACACACATATACATATGTGTGCATGTGCACATCCACACCGACACACGCGCGCACACACAAGCATACACTCACACATACACATAAGCGCACACAATGCACACACACACGCACATGTGCACACGCCTACATACACAAAAAAAACACACATATACACAGATATGTACACATATAGCCTATATGCAGATACGTGTGCTCACACACAAACCCACAAATTACACACACACACACACACACACACACACACACACACACGCGCACACGCGCGCGCGTGCGCGCGGGCACGCACTTCTGCACACACACACACACACACACACACACACACACACACACACACCTGTACACACACACACATGTCTGTGCACACACACACACACACACGTTCGCGCGCGCGCGCACACACACACACACACACACACGCGCACACACACACACACACACACACACACACACACACACACACACACACACACACACACACGCTCGCGCGCACGCCCACGCACACACATGGGTCCATGCCCACACATCACACACACGAGTACATCCACTACACACACGCACAACCCCCCCCCCCCTCCCACACACACACACAATGGTAGGTAGGCACTCAAAGTCTGACCAGCGCGTTGGGCTAATGCGTAGGTCAGACAGACATCCGCTGAGTCGTAGCCACGAGACCCTCTTCTTCAGTTGTCTCATCTTTGTTGTTAATTCATTTATCCATCAGCTTCAAATCATGCGCAGTGTGGGTCTCCAAACTTAGCGGACGTGTATGTAGCGTATATGGACTAGTCCGCACGCAGTGACGCCTCCTTGATGAAACTGAAACTGATTAGAAGAAAACTTTTATCAAAACTTGCACACTTCAGGAAAAAAAAAAATAATGAGAGAAATGTAAAAGAACTAAGTTAAGATGTGTTGTTAAATAAATAAGTAGAATACATGGCTTCGATTATGCAGTAAAATACAATCAAGCTTGGATTGAGAGAGAGAGAGAGAGAGAGAGAGAGAGAGAGAGAGAGAGAGAGAGAGAGAGAGAGAGATCATTCGCTGTTTCATTTCTTTATGTATTCAGTTTAGTGGCTGCTTAGTAAGCAATTGATTTTACCATTTTATTACCGTATTCATTCCTCGATTTATTTATCGATTGATGCTTTTATTTATTGTAGCCCTAAACAATATTTTGCGGTGTGTGTGCCACGTGATGTGGCAGTGACAGTGTTTCCAATGGAAAGTTTGAGTTTTTTGCTTTTACGCGTACAATCTAAATATTTTACGTTAAAATCAACAGCACACAGAGTCGCAACCACAGTTTTCTACTTCTTTTCTCTCCACCGAACTACCTGTCCTTCCCCGCTATGTTTTTAGACGAGTTTGTTTTTACAATCGTCCATGTTCTTTTCATTCTTTGGTACAGAATATGTGCCCTTTTTAGTTTTTTTTTCCTTTCGTTTTTCCTTCCTTCCTTTCGTACATTCCTTTGTCCGTTCATTGTTGTTTTCTTCATGTGTTTTTTCGGTCGGTTGGTCGGTCGGTTACTCGTTCAGTTATTCATTCGTTCAATCGGTCAGCTGATCGTTCAGTCGTTCGAAAATTTGTTCCGGCGCGGTCGCCCATTCGTTCAGTCGGTCGCTCAGTCATGCGTATGTACGTACATTCGTTCGGTAGATCGGCCATTCAATCATTCATTCGCTCGGTCGATCTCTAAGTCATTACATTCGTTTAATCGGTTAGTCGATCGTTCAATTATTTATTCGTTCAGCCGGTCAGCCAGTTATTCTTTCAGTCGATCGTTCAGCCATTCATTCGTTCATTCGGTCTGTCGGTCGTGCAGTCATTCATTCGATCGGTCAGTTCATTCAGTTATTCATTTGATCAGTCGTTCATTCGGTCAGTCGGTCGTTCAGTCTTTCGTTCGTTCATTCGGTCAGTCGGTCATTCAGTCTTTCGTTCGTTCATTCGGTCAGTCGTTCGTTCATTCATTCATTCGTTCAGTCGGTCGTTCATTCATTCGTTCAGTCGGTCGTTCAGTCATTTTATTCGTTCATTCGGTCAGTCGGTCGTTCGTTCATTCGTTCAGTCGGTCAGTCAGTCGTTCAGTCATTCGTTCGTTCATTCCGTCGTTCATCTTTTCATTCCGTCGTTCATTCATTCATTCGATCAGTCGGCAGGCTTATGGTGAGAGCGCAGGGCGTGACGTGCATGGGCACATGTGGAAAGGGAGGGGGGGGGGGGGGGGGGGGGGGGGGGGGAGAGAAGTGAATACAAGGTATAATGTGAGAAGACATGTGGGACGTGGATGCAGGGTCTTCCGTGGGTACGGGGTCGCGGATACAGCGCACTACACGGCTGTCGGTATAAAGGACGGAGATGCAGCGCATGACATGAGTTGGGATACGGCTGTCGCGGTTGCTAGGCGTGAGGTGGGTGGGGCGATGGAGAGGAGGGCGGTTGCTAGGCGTGACGTGGGTAGGGCGATGGAGAGGAGGGCGGTTGCTAGGCGTGACGTGGGTGGGGCGATGGAGAGGAGGGCGGTTGCTAGGCGTGACGTGGGGTAGGGCGATGGAGAGGAGGGCGGATGCTAGGCGTGACGGGTGGGCGTACAGGGAGTGCGGAGAGGGGGGCGGGGGGGGGGGGGGGGGGGGGGGTAGGTGTGTGTGAGAATGAAGATGCAAGGGGTAACATAATAATAATGATAATAATAATAATGAAGACAATTTCTGTAGCGCCCATGCTAACAACGTAGGCTATAGGGCGCTTTACAAGTTTTAATAATTTAATATCTAAAAAATATAAGTAGAACACACACACACACACACACACACACACACACACACACACACACACACACACACACACACACACTTCTGCATTCACGAGTCATAAACATACAAACACACACACGCACGCACGCACCCACGCACACAGCACACTCGCGCGCGTACAAACATACACGCTCACACACACACACACACACACGCGCGCGCGCGCGCGCGGCGCGCGCACACACACACACACACACACACACACACACACACACACACACACACACTGGAGCATAATGTTGCGTACATAAACACACTATATGACGCGGTGAACAGCTCATTTGTACACGAGCAAAGTGTGCAAGTGACTTCTAGTAATTTTGTAATATTTCCTGTGGTATCTGCAACTGGCGTTTGAACAGATACGTTTTAAGTGCAGACTTGAAAGTCGGGAAGGAAGGGGGGCATGACGTAGATGGAAAGGCAGTGAATTCCAGAGTATTGCCGCAGAAAAATGAGAATGCTCTAGAACCGTGCTGCTTTCGGTTAATGAGGGAATTCGAAAAATTCGGTCATCAGAGGAAGAATGGGAGGGACGTGTAGGAAAATATATTTCGAAGCGATCAGAGAGACATAGATAGGCACTTCACCTGTGATAACCTTATAACATAGACACGCCGACTAACACTGAATGGGTGGATGTAAAGGGGGTGCGGATACAGGGTGTAACATGGGTGGGAGCTCAGGGAGCACAGAGTTCAGAGCTTGACATGGGTGGCGGTAGGAGGCGCGAATTTCAGATCATGGACAAAGGATGGGGATGGGGGGTGGGGAGGGGGGAGGGCCCGTAGACTTCAGGGCGTGACTTGAGTGGGAATACGGGGGTGTCCAGATTTCCCACCTGACCTGAGTAAGGGTAGAGCAAGGGGATTCGGTGGGGGTGGGGGGTGGGAGGGAGGATATGATATGGTAGGGGTAGGGTAGGCATGCTAAGGGTGGACGCACAGGGTACACAGTGTTCAGGGCCTGACATAGGTTAAGGTATAGGGGGCGCGGATTTGACATGGGTTGGTATAGGGGGGGGGGGGGGGGGGGGGGGGGGCGGGAGTAAAGATTTCAAGGGATGACAGGGTGTGTGTACAAGAGTAGGGTTGTGGACAGAGGGGGGCGGAATTGGGGCAGATGTGGCTGGGATACTGGGCGCGACACGCATGGGTGTAGGGGGGGGGGGCAGAGGCAACGAAGCAGACGTGGATACAGATTACTGGGGTAGACTGGGTGCAAATACAGGGCGTGGCATGGGCGGGTGTAATGGGGCAGATGGGGGTCGCAGATGAAGTGTGGTGACGTGGAGATCTTATTGAGGCAGAGGGGGCGTGGCTGAATGGCGTGCAGTGTGGGCAGTGGTGGGCGTACTGGGACTGGGGGCGTGGATGAAGGCTGTGACGTGAGTATCTTATTGGGGGCGAAGATGAAGAGCGTGACGTGAGTGTCGAGTTGGGGCAGAGGGGCGCGGATGAAGGGCGTGACGTGGTGGGCGTATCGGGGCGGATAAAGGGCGTGACGTGGGCGTCTTACTGGTGCCGAGGGAGCGCGTATGAAGAGCGTGACATGGTGGGCGTCTTTGACAGAGTGGGCGCAGATGAAGGGCGTTACATGGGTGTCTTATTTGGGGGGGGGGGGGGGGGGGGGGGGGGGGGGTGTGTGAAGGGCGTGACATTATGGGTTTATTTGAGCAGAGGGGCGTGGATGACAAAATGTGACATGGGTGGGCGTATTGAGGCAGAGGGGGAGCAGATGCAGGGTTTGACATGGATGGGCGAACTGGAGGGGGGGGGGGGAGGAGAACGGATGCAGGAGAACGGATGCAGCGTGTAAAATGAATGGGTGTAAGGAAGTGGGGGGGGGGGGGGGCATGGATGGATCCACATGAGTGGGGTACAGAGGAGGATTTAGCGTGTATGTAGGGGGTGTGACATGGGGGGGGGGGTGGGCAGGGTTAAGAGGGTGGATGGGGGAGGGAGCACGGATGCTTGATGTGACTTGGATGGGCAAACGAGAGGGGGAGGGGAAGAGAAAGACACATATACGCAGGGCACGACATAGTATTGGTATATGAGGGAGGGGGGACGGGGGAGGAGCGAATGCAGGGTATGACGTGTGGGGGGAAGGGGGACGTGGATGAAGGGAACACCATCGTGGATGCAGATTGTGGGGTGGACGGGGTGAGGAGGAGGTCATGCATGCAGTGTACAACACGGTGGCCGGTATGGAGGACATGGGTTCACCGTACCATATCGGTGGGGGTACGGAGGTCGTGGCTGCGGGGCTTGCCATGGGTGAGGTAATGCGGGAATGGGAGGTGCAGATACAGGGTATGACATGGGAGGGGGGAAAAAGGGAGCATGTACGCAGGATGTAACATGGATGGGCTGCAGGGGGGGGGGGGGGGGGGGGGGTGAGGATGTAGGGTGTGACATTGGTGGAATACAGGGAATGCAGATTTTTGGGGCTACACGTAGATGGGGAGTAGGGGGCGTGAATTTCAGATGATGATAATAGGTTGGGGTATGAAGAAGAAGAGGAGGAAGTGCACCAGTCTTGGGGCGTGACATTGGTGGGACTAGGGGGGGGGGGGGGGGGGGGGGGGGGGGGGGGGGGGGGGGGGGGGGGGGGGGTTCAGCGCCTGACATAGTTGGGATAGCGAAAGGATAGGGGCGGCTGATTTCAGGGCACGACATGTAGGGAGCATGACATACATGGAGGGAATGGGGAAAAAGGATATGGAGGATGCAGTGCGCCACATATGTGGGCGTGCAAAATGATCAGATTTCAGGGTGTGACATGGATGACGGTATAGCATATGACGTGAGGGGGGGGGGGGGGGGGGGGGGGGGGGGCGTGTTAGGGTAGAGGGGGCGCGGATGAAAGGCGTGACCCATGTCAACGTATTGGGGCACAGGGACGTGGACGGAAGATGTGAGGTGGGTGGGGTGTATTGGGGCAGGGGAAGCAGATGAATGGGGGCGTGATGTCGGTGGGGTGTATTGGGGCAGAGGAAGCAGATGAAGGGCGTGATGTCGGTGGGTGTATTGGGGCAGAGGAAGCAGAGGGAAGATGAAGGGCGTGATGTCGGCGGGTGTATTGGGGCAGAGGAAGCAGATGAAGGGCGTGATGTCGGTGGGGGTGTATTGGGGCAGAGGAAGCAGATGAAGGGCGTGATGTCGGCGGGTGTGTATTGGGGCAGAGGAAGCGGATGAAGGGCGTGATGTCGGTGGGTGTATTGGGGCAGAGGAAGCAGTGAAGGGCGTGATGTCAGCGGGTGTATTGGGGGCAGAGGGAAGCAGATGAAGGGCGTGATGTCGGCGGGTGTATTGGGGCAGAGGAAGCGGGACAAAGGGCGTGATGTCGGCGGGATGTATTGGGGCAGAGGAAGTGGGGTGGACGAAGGGAGTGAGATAGTGGGCATATTCGGCAAAGAGGGGCGCAGGATGAAGGGTGTGACCTGGTGGGTGTGTAGGGCAGAGAGGGTTGGATGAAGGTGTGACAGGGATGGGATGATGATTAAGGTGGGGGGGGGGGGGGGGGGGGAGCTGCAGACAGAGGGGACGTGGTTGAAGGGCGTGATGTCGGTAGGTGTATTGGGACAGAGAGGGCGCGGAGGAAGGATGTAGGTGGGCATATTGAGGCAGAGGGGACGTGGTGTGAAGGGCGTGATGTCGGTAGGTGTATTGGGGGCGCGGATGCACGGCGTGACATGGTGGGTTTATTGGGACAGAGGGGGCGTGGGATAAAGAGTATTACGTGAGTGGGCGTATGGGGGGGCAGAAGGGAGCGCGGATGAACGTCACGACGTGGATATCTTATTTGGGCTGGGGGGGGGGGGGGGGGGGGGGGGGGGAGCTCGGATGAAGGCCATGCCATGGCGGGCATTTTGGGGCAGAGGGGGTGCAGATGAAGTGCATGACATGGTGGGCATATTGGAGCAGAGGGGGCACGATTGAGTGGCATAACACAGTGAGCGTATTGGGACAGAGGGGGCACGATTGAGTGGCATAACACAGTGAGCGTATTGGGACAGAGGGGGCACGATTGAGTGGCATAACACAGTGAGCGTATTGGGACAGAGGGGCACGATTGAGTGGCATAACACAGTGAGCGTATTGGGACAGAGGGGGCACGATTGAGTGGCATAACACAGTGAGCGTATTGGGACAGAGGGGGCACGATTGAGTGGCATAACACAGTGAGCGTATTGGGACAGAGGGGGCACGATTGAGTGGCATAACACAGTGAGCGTATTGGGACAGAGGGGGCACGATTGAGTGGCATAACAGTGAGCGTATTGGGACAGTGGGGGGACGATTGAGTGGCATAACACAGTGAGCGTATTGGGACAGAGGGGGCACGATTGAGTGGCATAACACAGTGAGCGTATGGGGACAGAGGGGGCACGATTGAGTGGCATAACACAGTGAGCGTATTGGGCCAGAGGGGGGGCGGATGAAGGTCTTGACTGAGGTGTCTTATTGGGCCAGAGGGGGCGCGGAAGAAGGGCGCAACATGGTGGGCGTATTGCGACCTTGGGAGGGCGGATGAAGGGCGTGACGTACGTGTCTTATTGAGGCAGATGGCGTAAATATGAAGGGCGTGACGTACGTGTCTTATTGAGGCAGATGGCGTAAATATGAAGGGGATGACGTACGTGTCTTATTAAGGCAGATGGCGTAAATATGAAGGGGGTGACGTACGTGTCTTATTGGGGCAGATGGCGTAAATATGAAGGGCGTGACGTACGTGTCTTATTGAGGCAGATGGCGTAAATATGAAGGGGGTGAAGTACGTGTCTTATTGAGGCAGATGGCGTAAATATGAAGGGGGTGACGCACGTGTCTTATTGGGGCAGATGGCGTAAATATGAAGGGGTGACGTACGTGTCTTATTGGGGCAGATGGGCGTAAATATGAAGGGGCTGACGTACGTGTCTTATTGGGGCAGATGGCGTAAATATGAAGGGGGTGAAGTACGTGTATTATTGGGGCAGATGGCGTATACATATGAAGGGGGTGAAGTACGTGTCTTATTGGGGCAGATGGCGTAAATATGAAGGGGGTAAACGTACGTGTCTTATTGGGGCAGATGGCGTATAAATATGAAGGGGCTGACGTACGTGTCTTATTGGGGCAGATGGCGTAAATATGAAGGGGGGTGAAGTACGTGTCTTATTGGGGCAGATGGCGTATACATATGAAGGGGGGTGACGTACGTGTCTTATTGGGGCAGATGGCGTAAATATGAAGGGGGTAACGTACGTGTCTTATTGGGGCAGATGGCGTATAAATATGAAGGGGGTAACGTACGTGTCTTATTGGGGCAGATGGCGTAAATATGAAGGGGGTGACGTACGTGTCTTATTGGGGTAGATGGCGTAAATATGAAATATGAAGGGGGTGACGTACGTGTCTTATTGGGGCAGATGGCGTAAATATGAAGGGGGTGAAGTAAGTGTCTTATTGGGGCAGAAGGCGTGAATATGAAGGACGTGACGTATGTGTCTTACTGGGGCAGATGGCGTCATCATCATCGTCATCAGCTCTGCCACCATCACCACCACCACCACCACCACCACCAACAGCGTTCTCATCATCATCATCATCATCATCATCATCATCGTCATCAGCATCATCATCGTCGTCAGCTCAGCCACATGACCACCACCACCACCACCACCAGGAGCGTTCTCATCATCGTCATCATCATCATCATCATCATCATCGTCATCAGCTCAGCCACCATCACCACAACCACCACCACCAGCAACGTTCTCATCATCGTCACCATCATCATCATCATTGTCATCACCATCAGCTCATCACCATCAGCATCATCACCACCACCACACCACACCACCACCACCATCATCATCGTCGTCGTTGTCATTCCCCTCCTCCACGTCGTCGTTGTCGACGTCTCTGTCCCCCCCCCCTTCCCCCCGTCCCCCTCAAAGTGAAGGACAGATGGTCCTACCTTTCCAGGCGTGCCTGTCTCCACAGACGTACTGCATCCTGGCCTTGACGGCCTCACTGGCGTACACCACCTCCCCTTGCACTCCGACAACACCGTGTCCGAACAGGAGGGGGGTCTGCAGGAACCTGCACACACACACACACACACACACACACACACACACACACACACACACACACACACACACACCACACGGACCGTTCCCGTCATTTGGTGGACCGGGTGATACCGCTGGACTGTTTACTGTGCATTGAGGAACACAAACATTGCGGTGCATTGAGGAACACAAACATTGCGGTACATTGAAGAACGCAAAGATTACGGTGCATTGAGGAACACAAACATTACGGTGCATTGAGGAACACAAACATTACGGTGCATTGAGGGAACGGACATTGCGGTGCATTGAGGAACACAACCATTGCGGTGCATTGAGGAACACAAACATTGCGGTGCATTGAGGAACGCAAACATTGCGGTGCATTGAGGAACACAAACATTACAGTGCATTGAGGAACGCAAACATTACGGTGCATTGAGGAACACAAACATTACGGTGCATTGAGGAACACAAACACTGCGGTGCATTGAGGAACACAAACATTACGGTGCATTGAGGAACACAAACACTGCGGTGCATTGAGGAACACAAACATTACGGTGCATTGAGGAACACAAACACTGCGGTGCATTGAGGAACACAAACACTGCGGTGCATTGAGGAACACAAACACTGCGGTGCATTGAGGAACACAAACATTACGTGCACATTACAAACGCTGCGGTGCATTGAGGAACGCAAACGCTGCGGTGCATTGAGGAACGCAAACACTGCGGTGCATTGAGGAACGCAAACACTGCGGTGCATTGAGGAACGCAAACACTGCGGTGCATTGAGGAACGCAAACACTGCGGTGCATTGAGGAACGCAAACACTGCGGTGCATTGAGGAACGCAAACACTGCGGTGCATTGAGGAACGCAAACACTGCGGTGCATTGAGGAACGCAAACACTGCGGTGCATTGAGGAACGCAAACACTGCAGTGCATTGAGGAACGCAAACACTGCGGCGGTGCATTGAGGAACGCAAACACTGCAGTGCATTGAGGAACACAAACACTGCGGTGCATTGAGGAACACAAAACACTGCGGTGCATTGAGGAACACAAACACTGCGGTGCATTGAGGAACAAAATGAAAAACCATACTGGTGGTCCATAGAAAAGATACCTTTTCGATCTCTAGCCTTTATAAACAAGATCTGTTTTGTTTTTGTGGATGAACTGTCGACAGAAAGGGTGCTGGATCAGTGAGTAATTTTATAAATTGTATGTTTGTTCCTTTGTCTTTGTCTTTATAAACGGACAGACACAGACAGACAGACAGACACATACGCACATATGCAGATTTATATAAAGAGCGTAGGAAAACCGAACGCAAATAATACGGTACACTGACATATACATAGGTCATATTTCGTTAAATGGATTAGCTATTTGTTTTATTTTCATCTATGAGCAAGAGTTCGCGTTTTTAAATGCCTTACACAAAAAACAAACAAACATACATTCCTCAACGTTATTTCGACTTACCGTTGGCATGGCAGTACGAAATAAACATGGATTTTTCTTAAAATGTTTGTGGTATACGTTCTTGTCGTAAATCTTAACAAGATGCAAAGTATATAAACGTACTCCCAGTTTATCCTGAATACGTGTGAGATATTCCATAAAGAGGAAATCCGTCTTGGGCTGCTGTAACTGTTCGTATGGCTATTCTGGTAAACATCGGCCATCGTCTGTGACCTATAATGAACATACTTAAGATTTTTCAGAAAGATCAGCCAAGAAATTTCTGAGATTTTCCATACAGAAGAAAACCATTGTGGGTCGTTAGCAACGGCTATAACGGTAAAGTAAAAACATCGGGCATCATCCGTGACCCATAATGAACATACCTACAAATTTTCAGAAAGATCGGCCAAGTACTTTTTGAGACATTCCATGAAAAAGAAAACCCGTTACAGCTGTTAGTAACAGCTATAACAGTAAACTAAAACATGGGCATCATCCGTAACCCATACTGAACATACCTATAAATTTTTAGAGAGATTGACAAATTGCTTTCCGAGATATTCCGTAAAGAAGAAAAAGTCTTGCATTATGAAAAAAAAAAAAGTATGTTGACACTCTCTGTCAGTTTTGCTTGTCAGTAGCGATTTTCTGTAATGTCTGGTATTCCAAATCAAGATTTTGTGACGGAGCATTTTGCATGCCTGTCCGTGTAAAATAAAAGATACTTTTCACAAGTCGAAAAGAGCTTAAAAGTTCTTCAAACTAAAAACCCGTTGCTCGTTTGAATTTTTTCATTCCAACATTGCTGTTTGATATCATCTAATCTATGTTCTAACTCTTTTACGAAGATACTTAGGACTATATTTTCCGCACCTTTACTTGATTATACATAACGAAATCCTCTTTGAAACAGAAGCTCACAGAATCTCGACGCCCAAAGTCTTTTCTTGCTCTTCAAAATCCAATCACATTTAATAAAAAATAATACTTCAACGGCTGTCTATTTTTATTCATACGTGAAATTTACGACCAGTATGGAATATAATATTCGACTTTATATGGATAGGATCTTGACCTGGTTTACCGTAAACAGATCATAAGTTGTTCTAATGCTGACCCATGGGACTCTTAGAAGTAAATAAAAGAATTTGTACATATACAGACGTCTTACCCAAACCCCATAACTCAGCCCAGTATTGAGAAATCAGCTTGACTTGTGCATAAAACGTTTTAAGAAAATCAGCGATGAGTATCATGAGAATGTACAAATTTTGAAGGATACGCAATAAGGCATTTTTCGCTTTAGTTGCAGTTTTCTGACAAGAAGGTTTTAAACTGTGACGGAGAAGTGTATCTTGAGATACAAGTAACAGTTCAACCGTCATATCTCATTGAAAAAAATTTCGCTCGCTGCTGCTAAATACCTAACCATTCTGTAAAGAACAACACTCTGTGTCAGTGTATCAGATTGTGTGTGTGTGTGTGTGTGTGTGTGTGTGTGTGTGCGAGCGAGAGAGAGAGAGAGAGAGAGAGAGAGAGAGAGAGAGAGAGAGAGAGAGAGAGAGAGAGAGAGACGGACATACAGACAGACAGACATGTTCAGATGGAAATTTGTTAGTGCAGCAACAAATAAGGTTAAATCCTGAAAACTGACATGATGACCTCCCAAGCTCTCTCTCTTCCCTTCTCGTCTACAGATTCAGATAACCATGGCACTCGTGTGCTGTCGCTGACAGCTCACGTCAAGTGTCTTATCACCCCAATCGTACACGCGTCTAATGACCGAAACAGCGAACACCAAAGACGAAAAACTGTTAACCACTCAGGCTTTTGGCAAGATCACACTACTAACGATAACAATGGGTGCAGTAAAGGTTGGAGACTCAGACGTTAATGAAGATGTCCCCTTTTTTTAAATTTTTTTGTTTTTTTGACATTTTTTTTTGGGGGGTTCTTCCACCTCATCGACCCCCCCTGAAGTCAGTGTGTGTGTGTGCGTGCATGCGTGAGAGAGAGAGAGAGAGAGAGAGAGAGAGAGAGAGAGAGAGAGAGAGAGAGACAGACAGACAGACAGACAGACAGACAGACATGGACAGAAAGAAAGACATACCTATTCAGATGAAAACTAATTAGTGCAGGAACGAATAAGGTTAAATCTTGAAAACTGACATAATCAAACCAGATCTCTTCCGTACACACGTCTACAGATTCAGATAACCATCGCACTCTTGTGCAGTGGCTGACAGCTCACGTCGAGCGTCTTATCACCCCAATCGTGCACGCGTCTAATGACTGAAACAGTGAACACCCAAAGACGAAAAACTGTTAACCTCTCATTTTTTTTTGGCAAGATCACACTTCTGATAAAAGTGAGTGCAGTGCAGGTTGGAGACACAGAAGTTAATGAAGATGTTCCGCTTTTTTTTTCTTCTTTTTTTGTTGTCCTGTCACGTCACTGACCCACCCTGAAGTTACTCTGTGTGTGTGTGTGTGTGTGTGTGTGTGTGTGTGTGTGCGTGCGTGCGTGCGTGCGTGCGTGCGTGCGCGTGCGTGTGTGCTTTTAATTCTCACAAGAACCTACAAGCATCTGTAGATTCAACACGGTAATATATCTCGTACTATTATGACAGGTCATAATCGGTGTTTACACCATAATGTTTCTGGGACCGTATAAGGATCTATTATCGTCTTTCGTTATTCATGCAATTGCGAACATATTTTACCCTACGGGTTTGTAGATTGTCGTTGTCAAACATAGGTTGTATAAGTTGTGATAGTGTGTAGCAGTTTATGAAATAGCTTTCATTTTCGACCACATGCTGAGCAGTTTCTGTCTTCTTCAAGCGAAGTGTTTGTGTATCTACCTCTTTCCAGTTGAAGATCGTGACCACTGATGCAAAGTCTGCTGCAATCGTTTATCATCTGTGGTTCTAGTCGGTAGTTTTCAGTCATTTTTCTCTGAAAGTATAGTCTAGATATCTTGCTTTTTGTCGTTTCCAGAAGTCTATGAATTTAGAGTCTAATTTCTCTTTAATGGCAGATTCTGTGCTCCGGATACTAACGGTTGGTTGATTTTTTTCCCAACATACAATTCTCTCCTAATTTATGAAAAAATTATTTGGATGATTCTAGACCAAGAGTGCTTGAGATTTCTGTATTTTAAAGAATGATACAATATGTCTGTCTGATGTAGGACAAGTCGTCTGCTTTTATTATACGTAACCAGAAGCTTAGTGTATGGCATAGTTTGTAGGCTGACAGGAAAACGACCAAGTTCCGCTAAAGTTGAGAGATCCCTTACCTTTTGAGTTGAACTATAAGGTTCTTGCCAATGTGAAGTCAATCTTGCTCTACGGTTGCGAGACATGGCGGACAACACAGACGATGCAACAGAAGATTAAGACATTCTTCAACACCTGTCTGAGGCGCTTCTACAACATCCGATGGCAGGAGAAGGTCCGGCACGAAGATCTGTGGGAGCGAGCGGGACAGGAATCAGTGGCCAAGCAGATACTGCGAAGGAAGTGGGGCTGGATTGGACACACCCTCAGGAAGCCAGCGTCCAGCACCACATGCCAAGCCCTGACCTGGAACCCGCAGGGAATGAGGAAGAGAGGCCGACCTCGCAACAGCTGGAGGCGAGACGCTGAGGCTGAGTCGAAGCAACTAGGGACCAACTGGCCAGAACAGCCCGGAACAGAGTGCGATGGCGCAAGGTCGTTGATAGCCTGTGCTCCACAGGGAGCGATGGGCATAATGATGAAATGATAAGGTTCTTGCTAAATTTTTAGAATGTATATTTTCGTGAAGGAGCGCAAGGAATAAGCTCAATGGGAAAGGGGTTGAAAATGGGCGTTTCTTCGTGTCTTGATCTATGTAACGAACCACACTTTAACGCCGTAAGTGGATACAAGCGTGATAACCACATCACAAGGTCAGTCTTTATATCTAGCTTGAGTTTAGCGGCTTTACTTATCCTTCGCAAGATGTGCTATGCTTTGTTTCCTTGCTGTGCAAATTGCTCTCGTGCGCTTGATGACTTACCGCTACTATGGAAAGTGACGCCGCAAAGCTGTAATGACTGGTGATCTATGTGATATCAGTCTAGTATTTGAATACAAGGAGAATTTTACGATCATGTTTTTAATGAAAGCTTTCGTTTTTACTTGATTGATCTAAGTACTCCATTCGTTCCAGTGGTTGTGAAATTTATTTATTTTGTAGCCCAGCCCTTGAAGTGAACACGATTACCAGGTCATCTGCTGCTTGTAACAATCACTCACTCACTCATTCACTCACTCATTCACTCACTCACTCACCCACTTACTCAACAAAACAATCAGTCAGTCAGTCAGTCAGTCGGTCAGTTAACCAACTAACCAACCAGTGAATCAATCAATCAATCATAACCAACTAACCAACCAGTCGGTCAATCAATCAATCAATCAAAAGATAATTACCGAGGTGACAATTAATGATGAAAAATATTAGTTTTTCTCTCGAGAAGGAAAAATAAAACATTTTCAAGATTACCTTTAATTACTGTATCGATGGCGAAATTGGCAACACGGATAAAACATCGGATACAAATTAATCAGAAACCTTTCTTCTTTGTTCCTGTTTTTTTCTTCTCTCTTCCTGTTTGTTTGTTGGTTTGTCTGTCTGTCCGTCTGTCTCTCTATCTGTCTCTCTGTGTCTGTCAATTACTCGTTCTTATTTACTTTTATTTCTTCTTCTTCTACTATTATTTCTTCTTCTTCTTCTTCTTCTATAATACAGTTAGACAGACAGACGCAAAGACAGACAGACAAAGACACACAGGGACAGACAGACAGACAGACAGACAGAGACAGAGTGGCAGAAAAGAGACAGAGTAATTGAAAAGCAAAAAGGTCGACGTCGCAGACTTGTATGTCTATTTACACAAACAGCGCAGGCGTCTTACCACCAAAATAGTGCAAACTAACGGGCATGAGGACGCAAAGGATTATTGATAGCCATATCATGCAGAGAGGCTGGGGACGTTAATCGTTCTCTCACCAAAGAAATGAAGAGCACGATCAGTTATATGAACAAGGCAAACACTCTGTCTGTTTCTCTGTCTGTCTGTCTCTCTATGTCTGTCTGTCTGTCTGTCTCTCCTCGCCCCTCTCTCTCTCCTACCCCCCTCGCCCTCTCTCTCGTCATTTTTTCAATCTTTCTTAATTTATCTCACGTTCCTACTTCTTTTCTTGCATTTTCCTTTCTGCTGGAAACAACAAACGATCAGACGAAACATGACGCTGTTTATCTTTCATAGATAGCCATCGGCCCTGAAGACAGAGTCAATAGAAGACATCGTACGTCTTTTTTTCACACAAACCGCGCGCATGTCTACCACCGGACTAGTGCTCATTGGCAAGCAGTGGAACCTCTTTGGATCGTCCGCAGTCCTGGCCAGATGAAGGTGTGGATAGGCGCTGATGATGGAGGAGTTTGCACTAAAGGAATAGAGCACGTGGTCGACTTGCAGTCACAGATCTCTTTCTCTGTCTGCCTGCCTGCCTGTCTGTCTGTCTGTCTGTCTGTCTTCTCTCTCTCTGTCTCTCTCTCTCTCTGTCTCTCTCACTTATACACGCACAGACACACATATGCACAGAGAGAGAGAGAGAGAGAGAGAGAGAGAGAGAGAGAGAGAGAGAGAGAGAGAGAGAGAGCACAAGGAAACAACAAAGCTAGCACAAAAGAATGTTTACGAAATGCTCAAGAAAAAAAAAAATGTATACTATGTCAGCAACAGTTGCTCTTTTCTCCTTTAATCGTTTTTGTACTCTTTCCTTCTGTTTTTGCTTTCATTTTCAATTTCTTTGTTTAGCTTTTTTTTCCTTCTTCTTGTCTTTCCTCTTCTGTCTGTCGTTTTTTTTGTTTTTTTGTTTTTTTTTTTTTTTTTTTTGCTTATCTTTTCTCTTTCCTTTGGTATTCTCCCTCTCCTTCTCATTCTTTCTTCTCTGTTCTTTCTTCCTTTCTTTCGTCAACCTAATTCCTTCTGCCATCTCTCTGTATGTCTTAGACAAACAAATGATCAGACGAAAACTAACGTGGTGTATTCTTCACAGATAGTCATCGACACTCATGACGAAGTCGACAGCAGACCTTACGCGTCTTTTCACACAAATCTCGAGCGCGTCTTACCACCGAAACACTGCACAACGGCAGGCAGTGAAAACTCTAGGAACGTTGACGGTCTTAGGCAGATGACGATGATGATAGCAACCGATGTGGAGAGTGTTTACGTTGAAGACGTGAGCAACCTGTCTGAATTTCAGTCAGCATGGTACCATCTCTCTCTCTCTCTCTCTCCTCTCTCTCTCTCTCTCTCTCTCTCTGTGTGTGTTGTGTGTCTGTCTGTCTGTCTGTCTGATAAAACTGACTCTATGTATGTGCTTACCTCTCTGTCTGTTTTTTTCTGCCTGTCTGTATGCCTCTCTCTCTCTGTCTCTCTCTAACACACACACACACACACACACACACACACACACACACACACACACACACACACACACACACACACACACCACGCGCGCGCGCGCGCGCACTCTCTCTCTCTCTCTCTCTCTTCATATATCTGTCTGCTTGTTTCTCTCTCTCTCTCTTTACAAAGTATTAGTGAAAAGAATTTTGTAACATGTACTAAACAAACACGTTTGTGCAATCACACACACACATAGTAAAACAGCGTGGACCAATATATCAAACAACATACAGAATCCACTTTGCTCTATATTTCTTATCTGCTCTCCTGCTGTCTTTCTTAATGCATTCATGCGTACTATTTTCACGTTCTTATATTTCTTTCTTCTACGTTTTGTCTGTCTTTCGTTTCTTTTTTTTTTTTTTTTTTTTTCGTTTTCATTCTTCGCGTCATTCTTTTTCTTCTCTTCCTTCTTTTTTTCTTCTTCTTTTTCTTCATTTTAGTATTCCCTTCACTCTCTTTCCCTTCTTTCGTCCATAACTCTAGTTATTGGAGTGGTCTTTCTTACCTTATTAGTTTCACTCTCCTTACCCTTGTCCTTTCTGTAGGATACGAGTAATCAGACGAGAAAAATGACGTGCCATCAGTCCTAAAGACAACAGTCGACAGAAGACATCATACGTCTTTTTGCACAAACAACGCGCAACCTTATTACTGGAATAGTGGGCCACTCATTGGCAGGCTCCGCCTTGGCATAAGGCTGTGTCGGGCCAATTGACATAGGCTAGAACACCAAGGCTACATCAAAATGTTGTTAGGCTCTGCATAGTTATGCGGAGATTGTCTTCAGTCGCGACAAGCTCTTAGCATAACATTATCAGTCTCTAAAATCCCCCGAAGTCGGAGTGTGGCTGCCCACGTGGCGGGGTAATCAAAAACGGTCACACACGTAATGTTCACATCTCCAGCTGATGCATTTGTACCATAGTGTTTTAAGTACTTCGGCTGTTCGGATGATCCCTGGAGTTTTTTTAGCCAGGGTACGGGCAACAACAACAACAACAACAACAACAACAACAACAACAACAACACTGGCAGGCAGTGAAACCGGTTGACAGTCCCAGTCAGAGGAAGGTGGTGACAGGCGCACGCGGTGGCAGAGGTTGCATCAAAGGAATGAGGCGCATGATCGCACTGCAATGGCAAAGTTCTCTCTCACACACACATTACACACATCATGGTAAACAAGTGGTATGACTATTGATGCTAGGACTTTATTATCGCTAACTGATAACTGACTGTAGTACTGCTCGTTCTTGTCTGCCTTATAACCACATCATGTAAATGTAGAGAAAAAATGTTGATAATACTGATGCATTATAGTTGCCTATCATCCTTAGCGGCTTGTTGTATGTTCAGATTTTACAAAAGGAATGTAACTCTCCTCTCTCTCTCTCTCTCTCTCTCTCTCTCTCTCTCTCTCTCTCTCTCTCTCTCTCTCTCTCTCTCTCTCTCTCTCTCTGTCTTCGATAGGAGGGTTGCTTATTCTATGTCTCTGTGTGTGTGCTGATTTTTTTTTTCTTCTTTGAAATCAGTTTCTTTATTCTTGTTTGTTGTTTTCAATCGCTTTGTTTCCCTTTCAAGTCATCAACGACTTAAATGTTAATGGATGAACAACTCCTCAACTTTTAATATATTCGTGAAGATATGTGTGTTTGTTACAATTTTTGTAAGTTTTAGTCACTATTTACTCTTATTTGGTCCCTTAGCGGGGCAACTGCCGGATGAAAAAAAAATGTTTGCTTATCTGTTACCCTTTGGAAATCATCATCATCATCATCATCATCATCATCATCATCATCTTCTTCTTCTTCTTCTTCTCTTCTCTCTCTCTCTCTCTCTCTCTCTCTCTCTCTCTCTCTCTCTCTCTCTCTCTCTCTCTCTTGCAAATAGATACCCAATTTACATAAATTCTGCAGTCAAAGACATGTATGATACTAGCTAAGGTTGACTAGAGTGATTTAGATCCTCGTGACCAAACTAACTGGACAGCTGATATTCGTCATAAATTCGCATTTGTTTGGTTTTGGGTACGTATGGCTAAACCAAGGCGTTGAGGGAGTGAATCGGTTCCTTACCGCATTTAAGGAAAGTTGGTTCTCTGTGGATGACAAGAATGGGATTTTCATATCATGGACAGTGAAAGATTCTGTTTGTATAACACTTTCTGCACAATAAATAAAATAATAAAATGCATTTAAAACTGAATCTAGACAGGCATCTGAAAATCATTACAACGAAATTCAGAGTTGTCGTTTCAGAAACGCTGTCTATAAGTTTCGGTACAAGCAACACGCACCTTTTGTCAATTGAATGAACAAGCGAGAGCGAACGAGGTGCATTTTGTTTTGTGCGGTCCCGTTTTTAATGATTTGAAAATGAGGTACATACATTTAAAGTACTACAAATATCCAGGTCTTCTTTGTCTTGGTTTACTTCCAGCATCAAACAGTGAAAAGAAAAAACTAGAAATCTGTCCGTTTATCTGTATGAATAAAAGTCACATTCTTGATATATGTATTTGGAAGTAATGTTTTGTTGAACCCCATTCATGAGGGGAAATGGCCTAACAATGAATAGAAATATATCGTATCGGTATCTCTGTCTGTATTTCTCTCTCTCTCTCTCTCTCTCTCTCTCTCTCTCTCTCTCTCTCTCTCTCTCTCTCTCTCTCTCTCTCATATACACATGCCCGTAGGCTCAAGTAACAAAAGAGCACACAAAGAAGCAATTACAAATGATTGTAAAAAAATCTGAACAAATATGTGCTGGAGAACTAGGGTTGAACGACATGATTTATGCAATCTACATACTCTTTCCTTCTATTTTTATTTGTCTGTATTTGTCTTTCTTCTTCTTTTTTTTTCTTCTTTGCTCCTTTAATTTTTTTCACTTTTTGATTTTTACCTTTTGTTCTTCCTTTCTTTTCACTTTCAGTTTCCTTCTTTTTTTTTTCTTTCTCTCTTGCTGTTTTCTTCCGCCTTTCTCTCTGCTTTGTTACTGTCTTTTTCTCTATCCCTTCGGGTTATTTGTTGTTGTTGCTGATGTCCTAACAATTTCTTCTTTTATTTTCTGTGTCTTTCATCTACTTAATTCCTTATGCTATCTCTCTCTCTCTATGCACGAGCCAATAATAAGACGAAAACCGACTCGGTGTATCTTTCACAGGTAATCACGCCCAAGACAAACTCGGCAGCAGGCTTCGCTCGTCTTTCCACGCAAATCACGAACGCGTCTTTCCACCGAAACAAGGCACAACAACAGGCTGTGAAACCTCTCAGAGCCTTGACAGCCTTGAGGCAGATGAAGGTGATGACGGGAGCAGATGGTGAGAGCGTTAGCGCCGAGCATTTGAACAACCTGATTGAACCTCAGTCAGAAATACTACCACTTGTCTGGCTGGCTGGCTGTATGTCTGTCTGCCTGCCTGCTTGTCTGTCTGACTGTCTGTCTGTCTGCGTCTTTGTCTGTCTGTCTGTCTCACACACACACGCACGCACGCACGCACAGTTACATAGACATTTACAAAACACACTTTTTTT
>JADBJO010001523.1:250000-262500 GCA_016801955.1 Conus betulinus
AAGACGAGGAGTGGAAGCAGGAGGAGGAGGAGAAAGTCGTCATCGACGACAAAAAGAAGGGAGGAGGAGGGTGGAGAGTAGGAGGAGGAGAAGAAGAGAAGAAGAAGAAGAAGAGAAAGGAAAGCTAGCTTTCAACTGACCGGGTACGGATGCAGATTTCTTTCCAAAGCAGCCAACAGTCCTCTATTTTTTTCTCTATTTTCAGACAATCTTTTTTACCTAAAACTTTGTGCCAGTCTCGGTGAGAAGAAGGTTGACGGAATTAGAAGAAGGAAAACCTGGCACCGAAGACATGAAGATAACATGAGAAGAAGGTGACGGAAAATTAGAAGAAGGAAACCTGGCACCGAAGACATGAAGATACATGAGAAGAAGGTGACGGAAATTAGAAGAAGGAATGAAGATACCTGGCACCGAAAGACATGAACCTGGCATACAGGGATTAGGACTGTGGAGGCTCTGCTCACCAGTGATGTTTGTTCAAGCTTGGTTCGTTTTTTTTTTTTCAACTTAGTGGCAATTTGGAGAGCGATTCTGTTTCCGTTGCTTTGTTCTGAAGTCAAGTCTTTGTTCCTTCAGAAGGGAAGGCAAAAAAAAACGAAACGTAATACGTGGCACTGATAATTCTGCAACTAATCATAGCACTATGAATGGCTCGGCTTTTGAAATCTTCATGGCTTGATAACACCATTTTCACAATATGTGTCAACAACACCAAAAATGTTTCTCGAAGAAACGCGGGCGTGAACTAAATGGACACACACCATCAAGTTGTAATATGATAGCACGTAGGCCTCTGCACGCACCCACATAAACGACTTAATCTTCTCGTAATTCCTGATACAATGGATACTCCGTCTTATAGGCGTCTACGTGTATTATAACTAAAATAACTGAACAAAACCCGATTCTAAATTCTAAATTCTACCAACGTAAACTTGGAGTACCTGTCCATTTTAAATTCACATATATTTGGGAGGGGATGTAATTATCAAATTTTGTGTGCAATCTTTAAATAAAAATTCGGGAGAGAGAGAGAGAGAGAGAGAGAGAGAGAGAGGAGAGAGAGAGAGAGAGAGAGAGAGAGACGTCTGCTTTTAGAGCTATTAAAAGAAAAGGGAAGTTAATCCAAGTACAAACCGACGGGTTAAAAAAAAAGACAAAGTCAAGAGAAAAGGGAATAATAAAAAAAAGAAGAAGAGAGCATTAAAGAGGGCTGAAGAGAAGGTGAATAAAACGAAAGCATAGTAAGAAAGAGAAAGGGAAAAAAAAAAAAAAAAAAAAAAAAAAAAAAAAAAAAAAAAAATAGTGACTAGATCGATCTCCCCCCCTCCCTGCCGCTTTACATGGGTCCATAACATTTCAATGGAGGAAAACTCTCGACAACCTACCATGAGAAGGGAAAAGAGGAATGAAATAAGACAGGTGTACCAGCACCCGTCTCTGTCTGTCTGTCTCTGTCTGTTTTTTGTCTGTATGATTCTCTCTCTGTCTGTCTCTATCTGTCTGTCTGTTAGTTTGTCTCTGCCTGTCTCTGTCTGTCTGCCTGCCTGCCTGTCTGTCTGCTGTCTGTCTGTGTCTGTCTGCCTGTCTCTCTGTCTGTTGCCTGTCTGACTGTCTGTCTGTCTGTCTCTCTGCATCTCCCTGTCGTGTGTCTGTCTGTCTGTCCGTCTCTTTCTCACTCACTCTCTGTTTGTTTGTTTGTCTCTTTGTTCTTTCTATCACCCTCTGTCTGTATGTCTTGTCTACCTGTCCACCTCACTCCTCCCATTAACTCTGTCTGTCTGTCTGTCTGTCCCCATATCCCTGTCTCTGTCTCTCTCCTGTTCCTGGTCTTTCTCTAGTTGTCTTCCATCTGACGACGATCTGTTTCATTTCTCTGTCCTCTCTCTCTCTCTCTCGTCTCTCTCTCTCTCTCTCTCTCTCTCTCATCTCTCTCTCCTCTCTCTCTCTCTCTCCTCTATCCTCGTCGTCCGTCCATCTCTATTTGTATTTCGCTTGTAGGTCTCTCTGTTTCTTTGTACCTCTGTCTGTCTGTCTGCCTGCCATCTAGCTGTCTATTCCGTCTGTCTCGTGTTCATCAGTGTGACGGTCTGTCTGTCTCTGTCTTTGTCTGTCTTTCTCTCTCTCTGTCACTCTCTTTTGTAGCCCTTCTATCCCATCTCTCTCTGTTCCTCTGTCTGTTTGTCTCTGTCTCTCTCTCTCTTTTACTTTCTGTCTCTCCCTCTCTCTCAAACATTTCTACCCCCTCCGTCTCGGCGTCAATTCCTCTCCTTTTCCTTTTCTCTCGCAGCCTCTCACTTTCTTCTGCGATTTACGCGAATATCATCCCAGATTCCTTCTAAAAGCGGCCCCCCGCCCTTTGTCAAGAGAGTAAAATAGCATTAGAGAAGCCTTCACACCACACACACACACACACACAACACAAACACACACACACACACACACACACACACACACACACACACACACACACCACACACACACACACTGACTGACTGACTGAAACCAATTTATTGTCAGATTAACTCAAATTGTATTGTCAACACACAACTCAAACACACACACACACAAACACACACACACACACACACACACACACACACACACATACAGACATAGACAGACACAGACCACACCACACACACACATCTCAGAAAGCTCTGCTCCCTTCTCTCTCCTACAGAGACACTCTCTATCTCCTCTTCTCCACATTACACACACACCTAACCCTCTCCCATTCTCCTCGCCTCTTCTCTCTCTCTCTCTAGACTCTCTCGCTGTCCTCTCTCTCTCTCTCTCTCTCTCCCTCTCTACACATACATATATTCATATATGGTTGTACTGGTAACCCCCCCCCCCCACACACACACACACACACACACACACACACACAGAGTGGTTTGACAATCTTAAGTTCATATATCAGACTCTCTCTCTCTGTATAGAAAGTGTGCCTAAATATGCATATATGTGGGGACACACACACACACACACACACACACACACACACACACACCACACACACACACACACATACGCACAGAGAGAGAGAGAGAGAGAGACAGAGACAGAGACAGAGAGAGACAGAGAGAGAGTGTGTGTATGTGATATATATATATATATATATATATATATATATATATATATATATATATATATATGTATATGTTGTGTGTGTGTGTGTGTGTGTGTGTGTGTGTGTGTGTGTGTGTGTGTGCATATAGTGTGTGTATGTATGTGTGCATATACATATACAATCAGACTCTCTCTCTCTCTCTCTCTCTCTCTCTCTCTCTCTCTCTCTCTCTCTCTCTCTCTCTCTGTAATTCCAAATTCCAAACCTACTTGAACTGCACTCCACTTCGCCCCCCCCCCCCCCCCCCCCCCAGCCCCCCCTCCCCCTGTCTCTCTCTCAGTCCTCTGAAGGAAGCCACCATGTCTGTTCATTTACAGGAAACGTTCGCAGAGGAAACTTTCCAGAACTCTTCCCTTTCATGCTGCTGGCTCTATATAGAGGGGAATCTACGTAGCCAGACATTTTGGTTGAGCCCGGCTTTTGTTGAACTACAGCCCAGCTGACCACACACAGGGCCTCTTCAGGACTGACCACATGTAGGAGATTAACAAGCTCCGTCCTGAAATGAAAAAAAAAAAAAAAGCAACAAAGACAACATCTACACCCACTGCAGCTTATAGCATGACTGCTGAACTATTGACAATCTTAAGGCCAGCGAGACTACCCCATACTGAAAGCTTCTGAATTATGCATGCCAGTCAAGAGTAAGTTATTAACAACAAAGTTTAATGTAACATTAAGAAATAGGCTAAAAAACACATTGGCAAATCGACACTGCGGAACGGACGGCTACTGTTTATCCTGTACGGACATACACACAGTCTCGGAACCTCATTCGCAGAGTACAACCAAAAAAAAGCTAACTCAGACAGTGAGCGGAATAGACGCTCTAGAGCAAGGTCTACAAAGATGGGCTACAAAGACAAAAAAAAGTAGACGACAGTTAAGAAAAACAAGGAAACGAAAAGAAGCAGAGTCAGATAGAGTGAAAGAAAAGAGGTAGTTACGTGCACCGAACTTGCACAAGATGTAGGCACTATTTGTCATGAAAGATTCCCCGGCGTCTTTATGGGGTCATGTTGGAAAGCTGATATGTCCAAAGGCAAAAGAATTTTAACACCCCACCCCCCCTCTCCCACAAAACCAAACCAAACCAAACACCTAGTATTTCAATGGAGGCAGTAATCACTCGGATGCAAAGCTGTTGTAGAAAGACAAAACTTTTCCAGAGTGGGGATACTTATTACGAA
This sequence comes from Conus betulinus, assembly GCA_016801955.1. NCBI lineage: Eukaryota > Metazoa > Mollusca > Gastropoda > Neogastropoda > Conidae > Conus > Conus betulinus. The sequence goes on from JADBJO010001523.1 coordinate 254,330, forward strand.
CTTAATCTCGAAAAGGCAAAGCCAAAACTGTCTAGATGAAACGTTTAAACTAGAAAAGTAGGTCTTTTGGGGAGTTCAGTCTACTATAGACTTTAAGCAAATTACCCAAACAAACAAAGCTTTAAAGGGAGATACTGCCAAACACTTTCATTGTCGAAAAAAGTCTTTTAAAAGAAGAGGTGTTTACTAGGATGTCAACGGGAAAACATTCTCCAAAGGAGGGGAGTGTTTACTGGAGGTCACTTTAGTACAGAAAAAGCAAACTTTGTCTGTAAAAAATACACGGCTTTTTACAAAAGTGCTGTTTACTGGTATTTCAATCTGGTGTAGAATAACACAAAACTGCACCAGTAAAAAGGTCTACAAATAGAGGAAAGTCTGTCTAGTATGATAAACATAGAAAAAGTCAGAGAAAAAAGCAAGCCTACAAAAGGATGAAGTCTTTTCGGGAGGCATATTCAGTAAAAAGAAATAAAAACTTATTCTCGAAAAAAATCCTTAATGGGAGAGTGGACCTTTATTGGGATGTCAGTCTAGAACAGACAAATGCAAAAAAAAAAAAAAAAAAAAAAAAAAAAAGGAATGCTGAAAGAGAAAAACAAGTCTGTAAACAGAAGGGAAACAAAGACAAAAAAAAAAAAAAAAAAAAAAAAAAAAAACGTCCTGAGAAATCATAGAAATAACTGCTGTATATTCAATGGCAATCTGTTGTATACAAAGACAAAACTTTTTTTTTTTAGAAAAAGAGAAGTCTTTAAAGTCTGTAAAGGGGGCAGGGGGATCTGGAATAGACAAATACTATTTTTTTTCTGAGAAAAAAATCTTTTTACGAGGAATGATGTTGTATAATGTATGCGAATCCTTTATAAAAAATACAAAACTGTATAAGAAACAAAGTCTTTAAAAGAGAGAAAATCTGCACTGGGGAAGTCAGTCTAGTAAAAAAACAGGAAAAAAGGTCCAGTAAAAAAGCAGCAGTTTTGAATGGACGGAGTCTATTGGCAGAGGTACATTGAGAATAAACAAACACGAAAGATTCATATAAAGTCCATGCAGGGAGGAGAAATCGTTACTGGTAGGTCGATCTTGGGTAGACAAAGACAAAAATGTTCAGAGGAAAAGTGTCACAGAAAGGAGGGGTCTTTGTTAGAAGGGCAATCACCTACAGACACATACTACAAATGACCGAGAGAAAATCAAGGGATGAGAGGGAGCTGAAACAAAGACAAAAGTGTCCAGAGGGAAAGTTTTTAACGGAAGGATAAACATTCACTGGAAAATCAATTGATTGTCAACAAATGAAAAAAAAATTCGAGAGAAAAAAAAAGAAAGCTTCTGATAGGATGGATCTTTATTGAAGTCATTTTAGAATAGACAAACGCAAACATATCCCAGAAAAATATTTTAAGAGAACGGCTTTTTCTTTAATGGGGATGCCAGTCTAATACAGAGAAATTAAAGGGGAAAATAAAACACAAAGAAGTCTTCAAAGGGAATCTGTTCTGGGGGTTAAATCTAGTATAAAAGGGTCTTTAAAACAATCCTTTAAAGAGAGGGAGACTTTATTCGGAGGTGTATCCAGCATAGACAGCTACACAAAATATCTCATGAAAAAGACAAAAGCTTTTAAAGGCAGAGGGCCTGTGTCAGGGTGTCCATCCACTACAGACAAAGACAAAAATCGTTTAGAAACAAAAATATCAGCAGGATGCGGATCTTCAGTAGGGAGGTGTCATCTAGTCTACACACAATTACAAAAAAAAATGTTAAAAGAAACAAACGAAACAAAACCCTATCAAGTCTTCAGAGGGATGTGGCTGGCGGAAGACTTCATTCAAGAAGTTTTCATGTGGAGGTTTTTACTGTAAGGTTGCACTTCCCGAGTGAAGGGAAGGACAGATCCCGTGCAAAGACATGCGGCCCGTGCCACCAGAGAAAGAGAAAAGAGAGGAAACAGCCTGTCACCCGTCTGAGAAGCCAGTGAGGCCACCGTGAGGCATGTCTTACAAGCGCCCCCTAACGAGTCCCTGGCACTTCCTCCCCTCGGGGAAATCTTCCTCCTTGGTCAAGGTGTCAGAGTTCTCTTGCCTTTCCTTCCGTGACAAATTATCTCCCTTACTAGGTGGCGGCTCCCGTTTCCACCTTGGGCGGTGGACTGGGGACGTCGACTTCCGGTAAATAAATGTATCCTTTCAAGATGGCGCCGACTTTCACCTCTCCTTTAAAGTTAAGAACTGTGGTCAAAGAATGTAAGGATCTTTGCAGCTGTGCCGAAGGATCCTTGCTGATAATTGTGGGATCCTTGCCAATCAATATATGGTGCGATTCTTGACTTGGAATCTGGTGAATAGGTGTTGAGATCCTTGAAAAGTTGTGACCGTGGAAGATATGTGCTGCAATGCGGCATCGTTTCAGTAACCATGGTACTGACGAACAAAGCTTTACCTGGTTTGACACATTCCAGATTCTCTTTCGCTTGACCATCCCTTACCCTCTCTTTGAACTGCATATGTGTACCAAATTGGCTACAAGCAATTGTCTCCGCTTTCGTTTACTTTCATTTTGTTACACTCATTTCCATTTCATTTGATGATTATTCACTTCCTTGTCATTAGTGGATTGGTTTACATATTTTTTGTCTATTTTGTGCACACGTTTTGTGCTTTCCTTAAAGAAAACATATTATTTAATACATGGCACACTGTTAAAAAAAGAAAAAGCAAACAACATTGCACCATTTCTCTGAGGGAACGTTTTCCAACAAATTAAGACGTTTACCTGCCACTTTGTCAACCTTTTGACATTCTGTTTTGTCTCCACGATCAGGCTGGATGACAGCACCACCCCTGTGACACTGACAAACAAGTCAAAGACTCTCTCATGCCCCTGCCCGCCTGAAAACAACAACACAGACGCAAGAAGGAAAACAACTCAAAAGTCTGGGAGAAACGAAGCGCGTGCGGGTGATTTACTGACCTTAATCCGCAAGCTCACGTCAGCCACCCCCAAATTGTCGCACTGGCTAATGAAGAGCAGGAGAGGCGGCAAGGGAGATGACACTGGCTGTAAAGTTTATGTTAGAAGAAGGGGAGAGAAGCAAAATTAGGAGTAATAAAGAAACCCGTGCCCGCTGCTGCTTTCTCCCCCCCCCCCCCCCCCCCCCCCCCCCACCCCCCCCCTCACATCATCGCCACCCTGCCGATCTTTTTCTTCCTCCTCCTCCTCCCTTGCCCCCTCCCTTCCCTCGATTCTCTCCCTTTTTTCACAGTCTTTGATGCTGCCTGTGAGAGCTTGCTCCTTTCAAAGAATCCTTTTTTCAGGACCCTCTGGGCGTCAGTTACGATCACTTACAAGACCTCGGATGCTGACAGCTGAGGATTTTTACGAAGGTTTAATTGGTGGAAAACCACTAGGCTACTCTCATGAGGAATATCTGAACTGCCACCGGATAAGTTCAGTGATTTTCTGTTAACTGTTCCTGACTGACCATATTATTTATATTTTCTATAGAAGTCTATATAGGCAAAAGAAAGAAACACATTAATAAATGAATAAGCAGACACAGCAAAAAAAAAAAAACAAACAAACAAAAAAAAAAAAAAAAAAAAAAAAAAAAAAAAAAAAAATTTCGATGGAAAAGATGAAAAACGCTAACATTGAATTTATGCGGAGCGGGAAACACAGTGTACTCAGAAACTTTGGTCGCTTACTTCCCTTCTCGCCTACGTTTCCCATGGCATCCCAGCTAAGCTGATGTAAACTTTTCATCCCCTATCTCTCGCCTCCTCCTCCTCCTCCACTCCCCAAACTTGAAACGAATACGTTAAAAAGGCAGACGGCACGACACACACTGGGGGGGGGGGGTGGTCTGACTCAACGCCCTCAGCCCCTTGTGCTGAAGAGTTCTGAGAAAGAAATGACTTAGCCTGCCACCTTTCACCGGCGGCGTTGAAGACTGTCTGACAGAAAAGAAAAGGGAGGAGGGGTGGGGGGATGGAGGGGTGGGGTCGAGGGGGGGGGGCAGTCGGGGTGGGGGTGGGGGGTGGGGGGCGGAGAGGGGGGATGGGGGGGGGGGAGGAGGTGTGTTGCTGGTGAGGATGGGGTGTGGTGGGGGGTCGGGCTTTAGGGACAGAAAAGCAGCAGCAGCAGAAGCAGTAGGCGTGTGTTTGTTCGTGGTTCTCACTTTTACTTTACCCTGCCCCCCCCCCCCCCCCCCCCCCCCGCCTGTCATAAACTTTACAGCCCGCGTCATTTCACTTGACGCTTTTTCCTCCTCTTCATCAGCCATCGTGGCCGTTTACGCTGGGGGGGGGGGGGGGGGGGGGGGCTGAGCTGAGGAGAGCGTGCAGATTAGCGTCACTAAATCACCTGCACGCACTTGGCCCCCCCCCCCCCCCCCCCCCCCCCCCCTTGAGTGAGTTGTTGTTCCTCTTTTTGTGCGTTGCTGTTTTTAAAGCTGGCAGGTCTCTGACCTGTTTGTGAGTGATACAGGGAATGGTACCGCCATCTTTTGAGTTTGGAGACGAAACAAAATGGGACAGGAATGACAAACGGGGAAGTAAATGTCTCTATTGTCAGAAGTTGTTTCCTGTTTTCCTGTACCGAATGTAGGTAATAAATGTCCTTTAAACAAAAGAAAAACAATTGGTAAGAAAAATACCTGAAACAAAACCTATAGCTGCCAACAAACTACTGATTACCAAACCACTTAAACGTAAAGAAAAGAAAAAAAAAAAAACAAACAAACAACAAACAAAGTAACGATATACAAAATGTTGCTTGGAACCCCACCCCCCTCTCGCCCCATAGAATACAAACCGATGTTGTTTGCAGTGGAAGAAAGAATGTAATTTCAATATTCAAACGATCCACCATAACCAAAATACTATGGCCAACTATGTTTTTTTTTTTTAAAAGTCGGTATATATAACGACGACATTGAAAATCAGCACGAGTACAGATTTCATTGAAACAAACTGGACTCAACCACCAGAAATATCATAACCACATTCAGGGTTTTGCTCAACTTGGATCAATACAATGGCGCCACACGCAACTGGAACGAAAGACTGCAGCAAAACATTACAGCACTAAGCCGAAGAATCGTTGACGTGAGATGAACTGAGATCGCCATCCCAGTCAACTCTTATCATATGTCACAAAAACAAGACAGGGTACTGCCCATTTTATTCTAGCCCTGGAAGAAATTCCTTGAAGGATCAACATTACCAAAACGACAAGGGATAAAACAGCATCAGTCTGCCACAAACGTCATGCAGAAGAGACAGTGATTTTTCGCGTGTGACTGGCTTATATTCCATTACCAAAAAGCTGGGTCCAAAACCTAGAATGAGTTTAAGTGTAAAAACTCTGGAATGCCATCCTTATATTGACCCCCAGTTGGCCCCATAAAGTGCGGAAAGGAGACATGTTTGGGTCAACACACACACACACACACACACACACACACACACACACACACACACACACACACACACACACACACACAGCAAACACAGTCACACACCCACCCACCCACTCACATACACGCACGCAGACATGAGCGCGAGCGCGCACGCGCCCTATATGCCCCCCCCCCCCCCCTCCTCCCCCAACTGCTGTCAACAATCCGCTGCTCGGTACTCCCCCTGATCGATACCCTGGTGTTCAGTATTTCCCCCTCCCCGGATGCTTGCCTTCCTCCCTCCCTCCCCTGTGTGTGTGTGTGTGTGTGTGTGTGTGTGTGTGTGTGTGTGTGTGTGTGTGTGTGTGTGTGTGTGTGTGTGTGTGTGTGTGTAAGTGCATGTGTGTGTGTATGTGCGCGCGCGTGTGTATATAGCGCGCTCGCGTGCATGCGTATGTGCATTCGTGTGTGTGTGTGTGTGTGTGTGTGTGTGTGTGTGTGTGTGTGTGTGTGCGCGCGCGCGTGCGTGCGCGCGCGCGCGTGCGCGGCCCTGTGTGTGTGTGTGTGTGTGTGTGTGTGTGTGTGTGTGTGTGTGTGTGTGTATGAGAGAGAGAGAGAGAGGGGGGGGGGGGAGTGCATGCGCGCGTGCACCTGTGGTGTTAAGTTGTGGTATGAAAAAGCCTTCCTTTCGTACCCCTCCCCCCAAAACAAGAGCATCTCTCCGTTCTAGGCGCGGGGGAGTAACGACCAACGGGAATATTGAGGAGGGCGGGCGGTGGGGATGGGGAAGTCGAGCAAGAGAAGTACTGGACAACGACACGCAGGGAGAAGGGGGGAATGGGGGCGGGGGGGTGGGGGTGGGGGTCCGTATTGAGCAGGGGGAATGCCGGGGAAGTATCGATAGAGTCACATACAGACGCTTGAGCGCAAGCTGGCACACACACACACACACACACACACACACACACACACACACACACACACACACACACACACCGAAAGTAAACAAGATAGGGAGTAGTATGACTCTCAATCGCACAGGGTCCTCATCTGCTACACTCATTCTTTTTCTTCTTTTTTTTCCCCCCTAATACTTTTCTTCCAGGTCTCTACCATATGTTTAAATCACCTTGAGCATGCCAGTACTTACCGAGTGAGTTGAAGCTTGCTTCAGATTCAGCTGGGAAATGTCAACAGAACCTTCATGTCACATAAAAGAAGGAAATATGCGCGCGTTAACCTTTTTCTTTAGATCACCACTGTCATCCACCTAGCCACACCTTCGCTGGCAAAGATAGGGCACGCAGGGATGAACCTTTCTCGCTCCTCATGCGAAAGGAATATATATGAATATCTAACTGGCTGTATTGCTCACCTACAATCAGCCGTTTTTTTTATGGAGCTGCGTTAGGCGGTCTTGATGACTGTTCATCTTTGTCGTGAGATTTTGTCCACATGTGTGTTGACGTATTAACTCATATCTTGGTTTAAAACAGAGTGACTGAGGGCGTAAAATGAAGCAAAATTTCGAAAGAGAGGGGGTTAGTTAGCGCCAAGGACATAGACAAACGTGTCTTGTCCTGTGCTATATTTGTCTGTGTCCTTGGCAGTAGCTAACCCTCTCTTTCGAAATTTTGCTTCAGATTTTGGTGTTTACATAAAAAAATATTTTGAAGCAGGCTTGCATATATGGAGGCAGGGAGTTTTTGCTCTCTAACAAATTCTGTTGTAAGATTATCATTTCTGAGCTGAAATTAATCAAACTCGATCTGTGACATAAAGCGTGCGATTCATTGATAATTACTCGATGACAAAGGTACTTTAAACTGGATAACTGTAACTCGTGTTTAACTTGGTGTTTATGGTTTTGTACATGATTCGGCAAATCGGGGAGCTGGCAGTGTTGAGGCTTTTGAGGCAGATACCACCCCCCTCCCCCCACCACAACCACATTACCCACAGTTAAATGGCCACAAAAGAATGGCACATTGACATCAAACAGCAAAGTAGGGATTTCCATTTGGATATAAACACTAGATATGGTTTCTGTATAAAATTCGAACTGTTTCTTGATGTCATTGAAGAACGGAAAACATTTGAAGAACGGATCAATTTTATTTTTTTGTGTTCCAAATACCCGTGCATATTTCCATTATAGAGGTTTGTGTAAGCTGTCCATGTCCATTCAGTAAAGTCGATGTCGGAGACGAAATTTGCTTTGCTCACACTGCTCTGTTTGCTTGGTCCGGAAACCAAGTTCATGTCGGAATATACCACGGCAAGCAAAGAATCTTCTGACCAAAATTGCCTTTGTAGTTAACACATAAACAGACAGTAAAAGATTTCCATTACTGTTCGTATTTCACATTCAAAAGATGGTCCGTAACAAACATATCTCTCGATATACACTTATAGTATAAACCTCTATGGAAGTACTCTTTACACAATTTGAACTCCCGTAATTCATTTTTTTTTTTAAACTTGCTGGTGCATAATCGGTCGTCTCTTTGGCTTTTATTCATTATGCCTTTCAGATGATTTGTGTGCAGCTCTCCGATTAAACCAATGGCTCTCATGAATACATTCATACTTCATTACTTTCTGAGCATTCTTATATTACTTGAACTGTTTCAAAGAAACAGAACAAAATTCATATCACAACACAATTGTCTATGTCAATGGCAAAGTGTGTATAACTTCAACGAATAAAAATGTGAACGTCTTCAACAGGCGTGACCAGACATGAGGACGTAGTGACAGACTCTCC
>JADBJO010001523.1:270000-275000 GCA_016801955.1 Conus betulinus
TTTTGCGTGACTGCTTCACATTTTGTTACAGAAAAAAAGTGTGTCAGAAACTGAGAATGGTTCTACGCGTAAAAGCTCTGGAATACCATCCTGTTATTGACCATACTGTACCCACGTTGTCTGGGAATGGTACAAATGTTTGGATCACACACACACACACACACACACACACACACACACACACACACACACACACACACACGCACGCACGCACGCACAACGCGCGCAAGCACGCACGCACGCACGCACGCACGCACGCACGCACACACACACACACACACACACACACACACACACACACACACGAACACGAGAACAAAACAAGTCGAGGAGCGCTGACGCTCTCGTTTGCACATGAGCATCATCTTCTGCACTATCTATTCCTTTTTTTTTTCTTTCTTTCTTCCGTTTTATTTTAAACTTGCCATTTGTTTCACAAATTTATGCTGTACGTTTTAAGTGTAGGTCTTCCTCAGTTTTAGTGATGACTTCAAGGTCATGGACTGTTCTGTGAAAGGCCCGCAATCCGTGCATTGACGTACATTTCTTTCGTTCAGGGTCGTAGGCATTTCCCTCTGTTCTCATATTTTTTATGTAACAAATCATCCTGCTTTTCCCCCCTTTTTTCTATCATTCTCTCTCATCATTTCTTTCTCTGGTCCCCACAGTCCTTCTTCAGTCTGGATCTTATGTCCCCCTTTTCTTTGGACCCCTTTTTTCATTCAAAAGACGTTGAATACTGTCTGCAGCCTGAAGATAAAGCTGCTACATAACACAGGGATGGGGGGGGGGGGGGGGGGGGGGGGGGGGGGGGGGGCGGGGACGGGGGGGGGGGGGGGAACGAAATCGGGCGCCATGAAGGTATCCATGCCTACTGCTGTTTGTTTTTCCCTACAACCCTTCTTCCCAACCCGCCCCCATCGCCATTACTGCCGTCCCCCCCCCCCCCCCCCCCCCCCTTTCCTCGCCTCTTTCCGTCTCTCCTCCTGTCTGTCCCCTTCACTGCCGTCTCCCTCCCTCCCTTCAGAGTTTTCAATGTTCTGTGTGAATGGTTGTTCCCTTCAAAGATGTATTTTTTCAGTCCCTTTCAGACATGCGTCATGATCACGTTCATACTGAAAGCTGAGAAATTTATGGAGGTTGAAATAGTAGACAACCTCCAGGCTTCTCTCCAGTAGAGTGTGCTGCTAGATTAAATCGTTTATTTATTTTAAAGTGTCCGGATTAACCATGCTACCTAACATTATCCATAGTAGTCTAAACAAGCAAAAAATATATATATATATATATATATATATATATATATATATATATATATGTGTGTGTGTGTGTGTGTGTGTGTGTGTGTGTGTGTGTGTGTGTGTGTGTGTGTGTGTTTGAAAAGGAAATACAAAGATTAAATTTTACGAAAGTGGGGCTATCACTCAGCAAGAACATCGCAACTCCCCTCTTCTTCACACTTCTCCGTGGCAACCCCACTCGGCCAACATGACCACCACTTTAGCCAGCACGGATCAACAGAAAAAGACATCAGGGGCGGTTTACATCAATGTCCTAATGCAATGTGGTGAAAGGTACTGGGAAATAAATCATTTAAACTACACCTTTCCACAGACAGAGTCAAAGACTCCCTGAGAGAAAGGCGGAATGAAGGCTGGGAGGGTGAGGTGGGGTGGGGAATATGAGGGGAGACAAGCATGGGGAGAGGAAGAAGGATGTGTCAGGTAACCATGGTGTGGTAGTAGGGGGTGGGTGGATTGGAGTGGGGGGTGAGGGTGGGGGGTTAGGGGATTGGAACTGGGGAAGAAAAGCAGCAGCTGTAGGAATGGGCTTCTTCTTCATGTTTCTCACTTTCCCTTCTCTCTCTCCTCCACCTGTCATAAACTTTACAGCCAGAGTCCTCTGCCTTGACACTTTCGAGCTCCCTCATTAGGTACCACGTCAAAGTGGGGCGGATGACGCGAACTCACAAATTAACGCCACTAAGTCTCCTCTCTGTGTTTCGTTTTCTCCAGGCGTTGAGTTGTTTCCCTTCTTTTGTCGGTGTTGCTGTTTTAAGACGTGTAGAGGTCTCTGGCATAGGGTTGGTGCCATTACCTTTAAGCATGCGGAAAACACAAATGTCAAAGGATTGCAGGACTACGTGGCCTGGTTTCCTGTACGTCATGAAAATAAGACATGTTCTTCAAATGGAATGTGCAAACCATTTAAATGAAAATCAGTGAGAAGACAGATGTGAGCATATGACTTACTAAAAGGACACAATCAATTAGCAAAGCAGAAAACACAAATTGGAGATATGGAATATCGATAACAAATTCAAGTAATAAAAGAGGATAGGAAGAAAAATTAGCCCTGAACCAAGTAGCGCGTAATTTACAGTACCTCTAAGCAAGTTTTCTGAAGACACACTGAATATTAGCGTAAGTAAAATCTTCGTTAGGAATTAATTGGGCTAATCTACGAGGAACAGAATGATGGTTTTCCCTCAGCTTGCATCATTTCAATGGCAGAAAATACCAGTGCATCTAAGAGCTGCAGCAAAATCATCAGAGCCCTTGGCCAAAGAGAGCTGGACACGCAATGAGTTGAGATCGCCCTCCCTGCCATTTTGTATGATTATGTCTCAGAACAATCTGCGACTCTCCGCAAAGCGTAGCCCTACAACTGATTCTGAAGGGTCAGATTACGAAAATGACGAGGTATAAAGCAGCATCAGTCCACCAGAAACGTCATGCAGAATGTTAAAGGCTATGGAAAGTGACTTCTTGCATGATTGCCTCCCATTTCATTACCAGAAAACTGTATCAGAAACCGAGAGTGGGTTTAAGAATAAAAGCTTTGGAAATCCATCCTGTTATTGACTATACTGTTCCCTTGCAACCTGGGAATGGAACAAAGGTTTGGATCTCTCTCTCTCTCTCTCTCTCACACACACACACACACACACACACACACACACACACACACACACACACACACACACACACACCCCGCGCGCGCGCGCGCACAGGCAGAAACACACACACACACACACTCATAGACACATAAACACACGCATGCACACAGGTGCGCGCGCGCACGCGCTCATCCACACACACGCACAGACAGACAGACAGACAGACACAGACACACACAGACACACACACACACACACACACACACACACACACACACACACACACACACACACATTGCATCTGAGAGCTGCTGCAGCAAAGCATCAACGGCCATTGGACAAAAAAAAAAAAAAAAAAAAAAAAAAAAAAAAGGGATGGACACGCAACGAGCTGAGATGGCCATCACAGTCAATTCGTATTGTATGTTTCAGAAGAAGACTGCAAACTGTCCTCAACTACAGCCCCACAACCAAGTCCTGAAGGATCACATTTACGAAAATGACGGGGTATAAAACAGCATCCGTCCACTAGAAACGTCATGCACAATATGAAAGGCAACGGAAAGTGATTCCTTGCGTAACTGCCTCCCATTTCAGGACCAGAGAACTGTGTCAGATACTGAGAATGGTTCTAAGTGTAAAAACCTCTGGAATTCCATCCTGTCATTGACCATACCATGAAGTCTGGGAAAGGAATAAATATGTGGATGGCTTAACCCCCACACACACACACACACACACACACACACACACACACACACACACACACACACACACACACACACACACACGTGCGCGTGATCATGGCACACGGACCATATCTTCCACACATACTTTCTTTTCTTTTTTTTTTTTCCATTTCTTTTTGGTGCTTTTTGTTTTTCATCTGATTCATTTCTTAAACATCAGTGCTGTATATTTAAATGTAGGTCGTCTTCACTTTCAGTGATGACCACAAGATCATAGGCAGTTCTTTGAAAGGCTGTAATCATATAGAAACGTACCATTCCTTTGTTTAGGGTCATACACATCTCTCCTCGATCTTGTCACTGTGAAACAACCGTCTCCCTTTTTCATCTTTTCTCTCTTTTTTTTCTTCTTTTTTTTTTGCACGATCATACGCCACCCCCCTCCCCCAACATTTTTTTAGTGTTCGGTTTAGCCTCCTTTTTCATCTGTCGTGGTAATAACCAACTTGCTCATAATTAGTGAACTGATTTTCATAATGCATGTGACTCCCTCAACCCCGTAACACCAACGCCTTTTTCAGCCTTGTAAACTTCGTTCGAAAGAAAACGTAGTATTTACACGCCACACAGAAAGAGATTAAACAGTAATGCACAGTTTGTTTTCCCAAGGGAACGTGTTCCAACAAGGAAGCCATTTACTTGTCAATTTGCCATCGCTTTGACATTCTCTTTTGTCTCCAGGATCAGGATGGCAGTACCACCCCTGTATCGCCGACAAACGAACCAGCCAGCCTAAAACAGCAACACAAACAAAAGAAAGGAAACGACTTCAGTTTTTGGGGAAAACAAAGTGCGTTCCTGTGATGTAGTCACATCAATCCTCAAGCTCTCGTCATCCGCTCCCAGAATGGCGCGGTGGCTAACGAAGGGGAAGGAAAGCGTCAAGGGAGATGACTCTGGCTGTAAAAGTTTATGACAGGAGGAGGGGAGAGAAGCGAAACTGGGAGCCATGAAGGAACCCATGCCTGCTGCTGTTTTGTTTCTCCCTGTAACCCCCCCCCCCCCCAGCCCCCTTGCCACCTCCACTGATCTTCCTCCCTCCCCATGTGTGCCCCCCACCCCTGACTCCTTCCCTCCTGTCACACTCTTTGATGCTGTCTGTGAAAGGTTGTTCCTCTTTCAGATTTATTTTCAGTATCCATTAGACATGCGGTCAGGACTTCTTTACGTCTGGGGATTGGTGACAGCTGAGGATTTTCCGTAAGTTTAAATGGTAGACAACCATCAGGTTTCTCTCCAGAGGAATATACTGCTAGATTAATTCGATAACTTATTTTTTGATTTTCCAGATTAATCATATTGCATAACATCTTCCCTATTACTCTCTCTCTCTCTCTGACACACACACACAC
>JADBJO010001523.1:280000-290000 GCA_016801955.1 Conus betulinus
CCCGGATCGACACAATGGCACAAACTACCATTGCATCTAAGGACTGCAGCAAAACATCATGGCTCTCGGCCAAAAGAGAGCCAGACACGCAATGAGTTGAAATCGATAAACCTGTCAATTCGTATGTCGCTGAACAACCGTGCGATTTGTCTTCAAACTACAGCCCCAGAGCCGATTCCTAAAAAATCACATTACAAGAAGACGAGGAATAAACACCAGTCTACCGCTAACGTCATGCCAAATGTGAAAGTCAACGACAAGTGATTTCTTTGTTGACTGCCTCACATTTCATTGCAAGAGACCTGTTTCAGAAACCATGAATGGTTTGGAGTGTAAAAGCTCTGGAATGCTATATTCTGCTATTGAGCATACATGCCAGTGTCGTCTGGGAACAGGGCTAATGTTTGCATAAATAAACACCCACCCCCCCACACACCCACACACACTTACCCTCTGATCCATCTACCCACGCATATGCATGCACGCAAGCCCGCGCGCTCTCGCGCGCGCTCACACATACACACATGCACGCACACACGCGCGCGCACACACACACACACGTACACGCACACGCACACACACACACACACACACACACACACACACACACACACACACACACACACACACACACACACACACACACAGAGAACAAACAAGATGAGGATACTATACTTCTGATTTGTAGAGGGTTCTTCCCTTCTGCATACACTTCCTTTTGTAATTTTCAATTTCCGTTTTTTTTATGGGTTTAATTTTCGTCTTATCAATTTCTTAGATATCTATGTCGTATGTATGTTTAAACGTAGGTCTTCGTCAGTGTCAGTGATGGCGACGTGGTCATGGTCTTTGGCAGGCTGTGATCCCTGTGCAAACGGACATTTCTTTCGTTTGGGGTCGTAGACATCTCCCTCTGATTTTATGTCGCTATGTTACGAATCATCCTCTCTTCTTGTCGTCGTTCTTCCGTTCTTTCTCATTGTTATTTCTTTCTCCGATCCCCCAGTCCTTGCATTCTTTCAGTATAGAGTTTATGTTTCACTTCTCTCTGGACCTCTCCTGTCACTGAAAGGGCGTTAAATACTGTTCCCAGACTGAAGATAAAGCTGCTACGGAATGACAGCTCAAAGGAAACGGCAAAATCGTTCATTATTGTCGTAGAAAATTGCTGGTGCTTGGTTAAACCAGCACTCGACTCTTGATCCATGATTTTCACTCAAGTCAGTGTGGGTCAATTTTCTCTACCAGGAGAGCTTAGGATAAATGTTAAAACCTTAACCCCATCACCGAATGGTCGTGGGGTTTGTGAACTGTGGAATGCACTGTGCTCAGGGCATAGCATTATGTAAGCAACCTGACCTTTTCTAACCTAGCCTTTTCTAACCTGACCTTTTCTAACCTGACCTTTTCTAACTGACCTTTTCTCACCCTAAGCTTCTCAGAACTCAATCTGACACCAGTTACTGCTGACGGACGGGAGAGGGGGAGGGGGGGGGGGGGGGGTGGTGGTGGTGGGGGGTGGAGGTTCAAACTGTAAACATGCGACTCCACCAGGTATTCGAACCCACAACCATCGACGCCACAGCACGTTGCTCTAACCATTTGACTGCGGTCATCTCAGGCCCTTCCCAGACTGAGACCTGTCTCCTCCAAAACAGACTAGAAGAAGAGATTTTCGGGGAAATGCCATCAGGAAAACAACGAGGAATCAAACAGCATCGGTTTACTCGAATCAACATGACAGAGCATTGGAAAAGTCAACGAGAAGTGATTTGTTGCGTGACTCGTCCACATTTTGTCAACGGGAAGCTCCTACACCAGGGAAAGGTATTACATGTTCAAGCTACGGAAAGGACATCCTGTTAATAGATCGAGCCTTGTCGATAGACTCTTGGAATGGAAAACATTGCTAGGAAAGAAAAAGAAAAGCAAATCGAGCTAGGAGAAAACAACAAACAAACTGGAACAGTGTGAAGAGTGTAATTAAACCACGGCTACTGCTTTGAATTGATATTGACTTGTATTCCCCATGCTGTTTTTCTGTTTTTTTTTCTTTTCTTTTTCATTTCTCTCTTCCATGGCCTTGTTCCCTGTTTAGAGGGGCGAGGGTGGGAGGGGGGGGGGGGGGGGGGCAGGAAGGGTAGCAGGAAGAGGAGGGGGGGGGAGTTGTGTGGTGGAAGGTACAGGGGCTCCAGAACTCTTTTAAGTGCCATATCTCAAAGTACCTGTCCTTTGGGAACAGCAGCATTAGTTGTGGCGCACCTGTTGCGTTTTTGAGAGCTGTTGGCAAGATTGAGCCCCTTCACCCTGTCCCTCTTCCATTCCATTCCTCTCTCCGTCCGCGTGGATGGCGGGGGAGTTCGTCAGGGAGCTTTGTAAAGCTAGACAGCCAAATGTTAGGACCCTGGATTTTCACTCTGTGATGAGACCTCTGTGTGTGTGTGTGTGTGTGTGTGTGTGTGTGTGTGTGTGTGTGTGTGTGTGTGTGTGTGTGTGTGTGTGTGTGTGTGTGTGTGTGTGTGTGTGTTTCAGAGTGGGGAGTGGAGGTGGACTGTAAGTTAAGCGACAAACGAAAACGAAGACCAGGAAGACTTCACTCCACGTTCATGACACTCTAGAATGTTCCAGTCCTATGACACTTCACTGAGCTATTTCTGTGTGGGGCGAGGAAGGGTCAAAGAAATACCAGATTGTGTGTGGAAATCTGCAAATGCTACATAGTCCTAGCAGTCTAACGACCACAGTCACATTGTGTATGGCAATTTGCAAATGCTCATAGCCTTAGCAGTCTAACGACTACAGTCACATTGTGTATGGAAATCTGCAAATGCTCATAGCCTTTGCAGTCTAACGAATACAGCCTGTGACAAAAGCACAATTTTAGTCGTAGTCAGTCTACAGATGTTCCCCATCCCCCTAAAAAGCAAACAAAACAAAACAAACAAAAACAACCCAACATCGTAACAGACACGGCTGTGCCGGACTCAACGTCACATAAAGGGAACTAAGCTTTAACGATAATCGCTACAAGAAGTGTGACGTAGGCTTATCTGATTTGACCGAAAGAGCCCTAAACAGACGATGAGTGCAAATGGTTATTCTGTCGACGCTGATTGCATGTCGGAGAACAATCTGAAAACGAGATCTTCGACATGAAATCCTGTATTGTCAGACTAAAAGGATGAGGAGTAGGGCAGCACCAGTCAAGGCCACTCTGGAAGCAGTCTTCCAAGCCAGTGCCCAGGGACAGATTCCGGAAGGTCCACACACAAACGTAAGGAAGCCTGAAAGAGCATCAGTCTGCCTAAAGCAGTATATCTGAAACATTGAAAGACAGTTAGAAACATTTTGTGCATTACTCGTTTTCTTAACAAGAAGCCATGCTAGCAGAGAGACTTAATTCGATAGATATGAAGTAGTCACCATTCTGTCTTTAATGCAATGGCATTTGGTGTCTTTGTATTGAAGCAGCCAAAGTAAACCCCAACATTCTGTCATCATGTTTCTACTAAACTGATCCTATTTATTCATAATGAAGTTGTACTTCTGGTGATATTCAATGTGTTTTAATGGAACTTGCCCATGAACACTGTAATTTACGTGGTACTTAATTGTGGGCTTGTTTTTTTTTTTTTTTTTTTTCTTTTTTCTTTTTTTTTTTTTTTTTTTTTAGTTCTTTTTCTTACTTGAATATTTGTATATATCATCTTCATTTTAAAACATCTGGTTTGGCAATTGATCGTTTGTTTCACATCTACCTTATCATTGATCTTAAAAAAATCACGTTTGCATACTTTATTTAAAGAACATACATTATTTGTATGCTGTAGAGGCAAACAAGAAAACATACTTCCACGATAAAGACATCTCCTTGCCAATTTTCATCCCTAGACATTTTGTTTTGTCTTTATGCTCACAGATGACATCATCACCCCTGTATCACTGACAAAAAGCAAAGGATCTCTGCCCATCTTAAAACCACAACCACAGACAAAAGAAGGAAAACATCTCAGCGTCTGGAGAAAACGAAGCACGTGAAAGTGACTTACTGACGTTAGTCTGCACGCTCGCGTCATCCGCCCCGAAATGGCTTGGTGGCTGATGAGAGGGGCGGAAAATGTCAAGGGAGATGACTCTGGCTGTAAAACTTATGACAGGTGGAGGGGAAAGACGTGAAATTGAGAATCATAAAGAAACCCATTGCCGCTGCTGCTGCTTTTCTTTCCGAGCTCTCTCTCTCTCCCCCCCCCCCTCCCACCATCCCACACCTCAACCCACCCACCCCCTACTACCATCCCATCGTTACCCAACACAGCCCTCCTCATCTCCCCATCCTCGTTTCCCATCATCTACCCCTCCCCAACCCTCCCCGACTCCCACATTGCCTTTCTCTCTCACAGAGTCTTTGACACTGTCAGTAAGAGGGTGCAGGTTCAATGATTTATTTCTCAGTACCTTTCACCACAAGGCGTTAGGGCATTGATTTAGACCGCCCCTGATGTATGCTTTGCTGTCTGCTCGAAGTCGTATTTCTGTTGATCCATGTTGGGGAATAGGGTGGTCAATGGGGTGATCGCACTGGCCGGGTGGAGATGTCATGGAGACGTGGGGGAAGGAGAGAGGAGAGGCGATGTTTTGAATGAATAATAGCCCCAATTTCGTGGCAATTCAGTCTTAGTATTTTCTACTTTATAGACACTTTTTGGAATTGTCATTTATTTTTGTTTATCTCTCTCTCTCTTTCATCTCTCTCTCTCTCTCTCTCTCTCTCTCTCTCTCTCTCTCTGTATATATATATATATGTATCTCTCTCTCTCCTCTCTCTCTCTCTCTCTCTCTCTCTCTCTCTCTCTATATATATATATATATATATGTGTGTGTGTGTGTGTGTGTGTGTGTGTGTGTGTGTGTGTGTGTGTGTGCGTGTGTATCTGTGTGTGTGTGTGTGTGTGTGTGTGTGTGTGTGTGTGTGTGTGTGTGTGTGTGTGTGTGTGTGTGTGTGTGTGTGTGTGTGTGTGCGCGTGCGTGTGTATGTGTGTGATTTCTTCACATTTATTTGGACTAATTTGGAGATCGTAGGCCAACATGGTTAATCCAAACAGAATATCATAAACGAATGAATACTCTGGCAGGATATTGCTCTGAAGAGAAGCCTGGTGGATCGCCTTCCATTTAAACCTCCATAAAATCCTCAGCCGGCAAAATCCCTGGACTTAAAAGAGATTAATTAAGACGCATGTCTAAAGGGCACTGAGAAAATGAATCTTTGACAGGAACAAGCTTTCACAGACAGCATCGAAGACTGTGGAAGGAAGAAAGGAGTCAGGGGGTGGGGGTGGGGCACAGTGGAAGGGGTGATGATGGTCAGGAGACGGTGGCGATGGAGGTGACAGGGGAGGGAAGGCTGCAGGGAAAACGAATCAGCAGCAGGCATGGGTTTCCTTATGGCTCCCAATTTCGCTTCTCTCCCCTCCTGCTGTCATAAACTTTACAGTCAGTGTCATCTCCCTTGACGCTTCCCTTCCCCTGCATTAGCCAGCCCGCCATTTTGGGGGTGGATGAAAGCGAGTTTGCACAGTAATGTCAGTGAATACCCTGCCATGCGCTTTACCTCCCCCCTGACATTGAGTTGTTTCCCTTGTTTTATTTGCGTTGCTGTTTTTAAGGCTGGCTGACTTGTTTGCCAGTGAAACATGAATGGTGTCGTCATCCTGATCGTGGAGACAAAACAAAACATCAAAGGGATGACAAAGTGTCAGGTAACTGACTTTATTGTTAAAAAAAAACCCCAACAAAAACAACAACAACAACAACAACAAAAAAGAGAGTCGTGCATCATTATTTACTTCTTGCTGAGCAGCATGTAAATAACACGTTTAAGAAAAGGGGGGGGGGGGGGAACAATTAGACGAAATATGTATATCATTCATCAACTAGAAGCAAGTATTACCCAAAAACAGTTGAAAAAGGAGGCTAAAACAAATTAAACAAACCTGAAAAGGCACAAAAATCACATTGCTTACAGCCGCTATGGGACAAACATATGATGGTTGTGCTAAAACAACATATTGGGGTCGCCAAGCAAAAACAAAAACATGAGCATGTTACATCAAGTTCATTCTTTTTTTGTTTGTTTTATGCTTGAAAAATATTCAAAGAATAGCATTTTGCATACAATGGGGGCCGGAATAGCTCAGTGGTAAAGCGCTGGACTCGTAATCTTGAGGTTGCGGGTTCGAATCTCCGCCGGGCTGTTTCGGTACCGGGTTTTTTTTTTTCCCTCGGAGTGAACATTGGTTCTGACTCCATTTCCCATACAGTCCTTCGAATGAGACTATAAACCGAGGTTTCGTGTGTGAACGCACGCATAACATCTTGCACACACGTAAAATCCCATCACCAACTTTCGGAAAAGAAGGCCAGTTTGGCCGTTGGTATGGATGACACGTTACACATAGCATGCACCTTCCCCGAAGTTGAAGTATGGCTATCTTAATGGCGGGATAAAAAAAAAAAGCGGTCATATACACAGAACTCTCTCTATACGGGGGGTGTCCGCAGGAGTATCAGCCTGCGTACGCAGAAGAAGAAGAAGAAGAAGAAGCATACAAATGAGTAGAACACAAAATGTACCTCTACATTTTAACGACAACAATCATCACATTGCCAGCCTAGTATAGTACAGACAGCAGACATATGCACGAGATTACTTTGTTTATGAAATGCAAATGATATTTACACAGATATAACACAAGTATTTTTCTGAAAAAAAAAAACTCTTTATGCATAGATCCAAAACACGATTTCCCTGTCCCCCCACCCCTATTGTCAAGGGTCATGATGCACAACAGAAACTATGACATCACAAATCACAGCGATGAACAAAGAGATTACTATGCACACACGTATGTATGAATGCAGGTAACGATAGCGCATCTCTTGAATCGTTGAATGTGTCTATCAGGAAAATTTATGCTCAAGGATATATATATATATATATATATGTATATGTCTGAATCTGTCAAATTACACACCCGAAAGGCGCGCGCTCGCGCGCTGGCACGCACACACACACACACACACACACACACACACACACACACACACACACACACACACACACACACACACACACACACACACACACACACACACACACACACACACACACTACACACACATATGGGCGCGCGCGCGCGCGCGAGCGATCACATCCGTTAATAAAATGAAGAACTCACCAATCATTATCTTTGAGAAAATAGAAAGAAGCCTTGTTGAGTGCATCGCCCACTCAGATTGATGTTTTTTTAACATCCGGATTAACAGAAAGTTGTAAAAAAATCTTCAAAACATGTCATTTGCACGACAATATTGAAATGCTCCTATAACAAATAGTATCTGGTGTGATGGCGATGATGAAAAATAGGAGAACGATAACATTCTGGAGTATTTGAAAACCTCATTGGTTTCTTTTCCCAAAGCAGTGACTCTGCCCCGAGTCTCATGGAAATAGAGATAGATTCCTACTAGAGACTGAAATGGTGTGTGTGTGTGTGTGTGTGTGTGTGTGTGTGTGTGTGTGTGTGTGTGTGTGTGTGTGTGTGTGTGCCCGTGTGCGTGTGTGTGTGTGTGTGTGTGTGTGTGTGTGTGTGTGTGTGTGTGTGTGTGTGTGTGTATGTACGTGTACGTGTGTGTGTGTGTGTGTGTGTGTGTGTGTGTGTGTGTGTGTGTGTGTGTGTGTGTGTGTGTGTGTGTGTGTGTGAACAATTGGCTGTGTAGCTATACCCAAGCTTCCTGACAAACTTCCATGCCAAGTGGATGGGGTGGGGACTGGGGTGGAAGAGGTGTTGGGTGAAGGATATCAGTCTTCCTATCAACTCTGCAAAACCCAGCAGGTGCCTAACCACGAATGTAACTGTTCCCAGAGAAAAGCACTTTCAGATAAATTAAAAAACGCTCCGGACAGGGCTCAGGTATGGGAGGACCCCCCCCCTCCTACTCCCCACGTTTCCCTCCCCCACCTCCCTTCCCGCTACCCCTCCTAACAAGTCCTTCAAACAGGGAACAAAGTCGAAGAAAAAAAAAAACAACTAAAAAAAAAACCTACCCCCCCAAAAAAAAAAAACAAACAAACAAAAAAAAAACAAAACAATAACAACGAAAAACAAACAAACACTCAAACAAAAAACCCAAACAGCAGACAGCATTGGGAATACAGGTTCTCATCAACTCAAAGGTGGAGCTGCTGAATGGTTTAACACTCCTCACAATGTCTTTTTTTTGTTGTGTTCGTTTGTCTGTTTCTTTTTTTCTTCCCCACGTTCGTTTTCATGTTCTTTGCAGGCACTGTTTTCCATGCTGAGAGTGCATTGACAGGGCAAGGTCTGTGACAGGCTGTGATTCCTAGCTTTCACATGTAACGTCTTTCCCGGGTGTTGGAGCTTCCTGTTGATGAGCTTCCTGTTGACAAACTTCCTGTTGATAAGCTTCCTGTTGACAAACTTCCTGTTGATAAGCTTCCTGTTGACAAACTTCCTGTTGACAAGCTTCCTGTTGACAAGCTTCCTGTTGACAAGCTTCCTGTTTCCAAGCTTCCTGTTGATGAGCTTCCTGTTGATAAGCTTCCTGTTGACAAGCTTCCTGTTGACAAGCTTCCTGTTGACAAGCTTCCTGTTGACAAAACTTCCTGTTGACAAGCTTCCTGTTGACAAACTTCCTGTTGACAAGCTTCCTGTTGACAAGCTTCCTGTTGACAAGCTTCCTGCTGGACGAGTCATACAACCAGTCACTTGTTTTACCTGTCTTTTCCAATGCTCTGTCTTGTGAATTCTGGCGGACCCAACGCTGTTTTAATCCTTCTTCATATTTTTGATGAAACATCTCAAGAACCTCTTCTTCCAGTCTGGTTTAATAAACAATTTTACCTATGTTTCCTTTTAGCTGTGATTTCTGTAGCGGCCTGATCTCCGGGCTACGGACAACATTCAACGTCTTGTGAACGACACAATGGGCCCAGAGAGAAGGAAAAACATGAGGTCCAGACTGAAAGAGGGTGAGAGCTGGGGGATCAGAATGAAATGATGGTAAGGAATGATAGAAGAGAGAGGAAAAAGAAGGACGGTTCTTTACACAGTGAAACGAGATCAGAGGGAAAAGTATTTGTGCACACGGATCACAGCCTGGCAAAAGCTGGAGTCATCACTGAGGCTGAGCAAGACCTACGTTTAGTTTTCTAAAAAAAAAAAAAAGAAAATGACGGATAAGACCAACAGAGGAAAAACAAAACAAGGAAAAAAAGGGAAATGAAAAAAAAAGAAAAGGCAGGTGTAAAGATGAGTCGTTGTGCAGCTGAAAGGGTCAGCACTTCTCATCTCGTTTGTTTTAGCGTGCGCGTGCGTGCGTGCGTGCGTGCGTGCGTGTTTATATTGTCAAAACATTTGTTTCTTTCCCTGACTCTATAGGCACCGACTGTTCAATAGCAGGATGGCATTCCAAAGCTTTTACACTTAAATCCATTTTCGGTTCCTCACACAAGTTTTCGGTAATGAAACGCGAGGCAGTCACGCAAGAAATCACTTTCCATTGCCTTTGACATTCTGCATGACGTTTCTGGTGGACTGATGCTGTGTTTTCACCCTCGTCATTTTCGTAATGCGACCCTTCAGAATCAGTTCTGGGGCTGTGGCTTCAAGACAGACTGCAGCCTTGCTCTGAGACATATGATACGGAATGACTGGGAGGGCGATCTCAACTCGTTGCGTGTCCAGCTCTCTTTCAGCCAAAGGCCATGCTGTTTTGTTGCCGCCCTTGGATGCAATGGATGTTTGGTGCCATTGTCTTGATCCAGACTGAGTGAAAAGCAACATTCCATCATGATTTGTCTAGTTGATTAGCCCAGTTTATTGTAAATGATTTTTCTACTTGTTCTCATACTCGGTGTTTTTTTTTTTCCTGTTACAGAACTTGTTCTGAAATTTTGAAATTAACGCAGCGTATGGTT
>JADBJO010001523.1:295000-302500 GCA_016801955.1 Conus betulinus
GGAGTCGGAGAGGGGGGGGGAGAGGAGGATGGAAGACAAAATGGAGGTCGACAAGGGGCGAGGGGTGGGAGGGTAGGCGGTGGACGTGCGTGTGGTAGGGGGGGTGGTGGTTGGGTGGGTGGGGGGCGAGGATGTGGACAAGATTATCTGTGGATGTCACGAAACAAATACGGTCAGGATTTAGGGGTGGGATTATTTTGGTCTGGGGGAGGGAGGGAGTGGGGGGGGGGGGGGGGGGGGAGCGTCCGTCCGATCAATGACACCGAGATTTTCAGAATGCTGTTTGTCTCTGTCTTGTCTTGGTCTTTCTGTGTCTATTTCTGTCTCTGTGTGTCTGTTTCTTTCTGTCTGTGTCTCTCTCTGTTTTGCCTTCCCCGTGTCTGTCTGTCTCTCTGTTTGTCTGTCTCTCTGCCTGCCTACCTGCCTGCCTGTCTGTCTGTCTGTCTGCCTGCCTGTCTGTCTGTCTGTCTGTCTGCCTCTCTGTCTGTCTGTCTGCCTGCCTGTCTGTCTGTCTCTTTCTTTCTTCTTCTTCTCACACACTTACTCTCACTCATTCATTTACAAGCTTACACACTCACTCACTCACTCACTCACTCACTCACTCACTCTATCTGTCTGTCCTTCTCTATGTCTGTATGTCCGTCCTTCTGTCTGCCTGTCTGTCTGTCTACCTGCCTGTCTGCCTGCCTGTCTGTCTGTCTCCATACCTCCTCCTCCCTCTCTCTCACCAGTTTTTCTTCTTAGTTTCTATTTGTTGATCTTTCCCCTTTTGAAAAAAAAAAAATCTTGAAATCATTTTCACATTTTTCTCCGATCACGAATAATGACACGTTAATTTTTTCTTTCTTTTTTTTTTCCTTCTCATTTTCTTTTCTTTTTTCTTTTCTTTTTTTTTGGGGGGGGGGGGGGGGGGGGGGGGGGGGGAGGGGGAGGGTGTTAAGTGGCGCTATACTCTGGCGTCTAGAATGTGAAATTTATACACAGCGACCTGTGTTGACGATAGCTGTTCATTCTGTTGTGTTTGTTTGCCGCTAAAGCTGTTGTATGTTTTTTTTGTGGCATTCCATCAACTTTATTTTTG
Organism: Conus betulinus; assembly: GCA_016801955.1. NCBI lineage: Eukaryota > Metazoa > Mollusca > Gastropoda > Neogastropoda > Conidae > Conus > Conus betulinus. The sequence goes on from JADBJO010001523.1 coordinate 296,082, forward strand.
TGTGTGTGTTTAAATCATTACAGGCCCATAGCTCCAAACGCATGCTGCTTACGACACCGAATCGCCTGGCAGATATGAGAAAAACAGAGCACACTGAACAAACAAGGACACATCCCCCCTTTCCTCCCTCCCCTCCTCCCCCTCCCCTCCCCCCCCCCCCCCCAAAAAAAAAAAAAAGGGATGTTCCAAGCTAATTCATATACCCTGTACTCCACACATTTACACAGCAGAAAACAAGTAGGGAAATGAACAAACACATAAATTATTGTTGATTCAAGACTTGCACAGCCTTTTCGATCTTGAATATGGTCAAACAAACGCATGGATCAACAGTTACCAAATGCAGGTAATCAACCTCGCCTTGATGGGTAGAAGGGAATCTTGTATGAAGCAGGCTTGGAACAGTAACAGTAACTATTTACTATTCACTGTCCCCCGATCCACCCCCATTTAAGATTCTTTAAAAATTGTTTAGCCTTTTTTTTTTTCATAACGTGAGGATGAGAAATCAAGGGCAATGCGAGTCGCTGTTAGCACAGGGTAGGTTTACCTCCCTTAGGGATGTCATGTTTGGATGCTTTACGGAACGAGTTCCCTTTGAGGGTTGTTTCCTTTTCAGGATACACTCGTTTCTGGTGGTGTGAGATCTTTTCAAGATATGAACTTTTTTTTTTTTCATCTGTATGAGTCTGACAGCACTGAAGAGGATAATTTGTGCGGTCAGTTGGGATATGATAAAAGAAATTTTAACAAACAAAACAAAAAAAAAACGGTCTGTCTGTCTGCCTGCCTGTCTGTCACACACATATGCACACAAGTACACATGCGCGTCCACACACACACACACACACACACACACACACACACACACACACACACACACACACACACACACACACACACGCAGGCGCTCACACACACACACACACACACACACACACGCAGGCGCTCACACACACACATACACAAACACAAGCGCGCGCGCGCACGCACGCACACACACACACACAAACACATACATACATACACACACACACACACACACACACACACACACACACACACACACATATATATATATATATATATATATATATATATATATATATATATATATATATATATATATATATATACAATGAAACGATAAATTCCAAGGATAAGTACCGAGCACCATTCCAGCAACTTACAGAGCAGCTAGGTGTTGCAATGGCTGCAAGAAATATTGAATTATAAACACAATAGTGAGCTTTCTCCCCATTGGAGATGGTCTCCCGCTTTGGAGACTATAAGCTTGCTGAAGGTTCATTTTGAGAAGCATTTATTATTCCCCATTCACCCACTCAAGCACATATTGTCAGTTAGGCAGAATCATCTACCACTGTAGATATGAAGGCTTATCACCCCCCTATTTCTACAATCTGAGACATAAGAGCAAGCTTGTGTTTATAATTCAATATATGTATATATATATGTATATATATATATATATATATATATATATATATATATATATATATATATATATATATATATATAAATATATATATAAACCACCAATAAGACACAAACACGTGCGCGCATACATTCACTTTCTTTCTCTTGTCTCCTCATTCTTTTCATCTTTGTCTTTCTATCTGTGTCGCTCAAACACTCCCTGCCTCTCCCTTCTCTCTTCTGTAGTTGTCTTTTTTCATCTCTCATCTCTCTCTCTCTCTCTCTCTCCTCTCTCTCTCTCTCTCTCTCTCTCTCTCTCTCTCTCTCTCGGCTCGCTTATCTCTCTCTCTCTGAAAGCTTGCTTCTCTCTCTCTTTCTCTCTCCCTCTCTGTCTCTCACTTTCACTTTCTCTCTCTCTCTCTCTCTCTCTCTCTCTCTCTCTCTCTCTCTCTCTCTCTCTTCTTGCTCTCTCAGGGTAAAATTAATTTTCAGTCCTGGACTGTATGACATAATTTAACCGTTCACCCATCTTACGATGCTATTTACACAGAAGCATCACGTCTTTGGTTGAAAGTTTTCAATGATTTATTAATCCAGAAATCTCACAGTAAAAGATGTCTCACTGGGGTTTCCCCCCCTTGTTAAGGTCCACCTACACGCCATACAAACATAAGGTCTGGCTCGGACTGCGGGGTAAGGTTCTACAAGTTTAGTTGAAAATAACAAATTAGTAACGTTCATACCCTTTCTTCATGAATTCATTGACTAGGGAGGGAATCTCTTGTGGAATGCTCTCTGCTATTTTGTAAGGGGTACTTTTTTTTTATTAAACGGTAAAAAACATGGCATTGAATAGAATTGTTTTCATTCTCTTGTTTTTCTTCCCTTCTTTTTTATCCCCTTCATTTTTCTCTCCTTGAGATTCAACGTCTCTTTGTCTCATGCCCCTCTCCTCCCTCTTCCCTTCTCTCTCTTCCTCTCTTTCTGTGCCTGCGTGTGTTTGTCCGTCTGCTCTGTCTCTGCATCTTTTTGTATGTTCTTTCTCTATTTCTATCCCCTCTCTATCTCTCTTTTTATTTCTATCTCTCCCCCCTCCCCTCCTCTCTCTCTCTCTCTCCTCAACCTCTCTCTCTCCTCAACCTCTCTCTCTCTCTCTCTCTCTCTCCCAAACTCTCTCTCCCCCAACCTCTCTCTTCCCCAATCTCTCTCTCTCTCTCTCTCTCTCTCTCTCTCTCTCTCTCTCCCCAACCTCCTCTCTCTCTCTCCCTCTCTCTCTCTCCCCCAAACTCTCTCTCTCCCAACATCTCTCTCTCTCTCTCTCTCTCTCTGAGTCGGATCCACACATCTTTCTTTCTCAGCGTGAAGAGTACTTTACTTGCCTAGTGTTATTTCAGAGTACGCAGCTACTTAACATCTCAGAAGCATCGAGAGATGAAATTAAAAGAAAAAAACGCAAAAAACTGTTTGGATCAAAATCTCCCGAGAAGTAGCCATTTAAAGATACCACTAGAAAGGGACGTAACAATCGATGCTCCACCCATGCTGCCCGGCAGCACTGCACACACACACACACACACACACACACACACACAACACACACACACACACAACACCACACAAACCCAACCAAAAGTTAAAGAAGACCAGGAAAAAAAACACAGAAAAAAGAAATGGCTTCAAACTCTCTCCCTCTCGTCCTACAAACGCCCAAAAAACTGTCTCCTCTCTCTCCTCTCTCTCTCCGAGAAGTATCCATGTCTCCTCTCTCTCTCCTCCCTCTCTCCTCTCTCCCCTCTCTCTCTCAACATTCTTCCCTCGAAGGAAAGGGGAAGAAACGCCTCTCTCGGCTCCTCTCTCGTCTCAGCCCTCGTCGATTACTCAAACTTCTCAGCTCGAAGGGAACTTATTCCGACAATCTTGTTAGAAACTGTGATCTACTCACTCTGAACCAGGCTTCACTCTCTCCCTCGGGCCCGTCATCACAAACGGAGGGGAAAAAGCGCTTTGTCTGCCCTTAAAAACCTTTCTGTCTTCTGTCTGTCTGTTCTGATCTCACTGTCTGTCTCTGTCTCCTGTCTGTCTCTCTGGTCTGTCTGTTCTCTCTGCCTGTCTGAACACTGTCTCTCCACTATGTCTCTCGCTCTGTATTTTGTCACCGATTTTCGTATATCAAATATCATTCCTATATAGAATTTGGCCAGAGAAGAGAGAGAGAGAGAGAGAGAGAGGGAGAGAGAGACAGCGATCACCCCTAGACCTCCCTCTCAAGCATTACAAAGTTAAAACGGAAGATTGCGAGCGAGAGGAGAAAGAACGAAGAAGAGAAGAGAGCGAAAAGAGAGATGAGCTTCAATCGTACTCTCTAGAGAAGGGAGATCTCTCTCCTCTATTCTCTACAACTCTCTCTCTCCCCTCATCTCTCTCTGCTCTTCACGATCTCTATACCCGTGTGTCTGCTCATTCTCCATACTCTCTCTATCTTTCTTCTCTCTCTCTCCTCTCTCTATCTCTCTCTCTCTCTCTCTCTCTAGCTTTCTTAAAAAAAAAAAGACATTGGGGGATAGCTTTCTTAAAAAAAAGAAGTACGGGGGAAAAAACTTTTCTTGAGCAATTGTCTTTCTGTTTAAACTGGGATTTACTCTCCTGAACAGCTATCTATAGAACAATCATCGTCCACCGGGACAATCATCCCTTCTCTCTCCACAGGAGGGAAAAAAAGCGCTTTGTCTTCCCTTAGCACCTTTTTCTGTCGTGTCTGTCTGTCTGTCTGTCTGTCTGTCTGTCTCTCTCTCTCTCTTCCCCATCTCTCTCTCTCTGTATTCTTGTCAACGATGTTCGTATTATCAAATATATAGATTTGTATATTGAAGAGAGAGAGAGAGAGGAGAGACGAGAGAGAGAGGAGAGAGAGAGAGAGAAACAGAGAAAGAGAGAGACAGAGAGAAAGAGACAGACAGACAGACAGAGAGACAGAGAGAGAGAGAGAGAGAGAGAGAGAGAGAGAGACAGAGAGATAGAGAGAGAGAGGGAGGAGAGAGAGAGAACAAAATGCGTGTCTTTCTTTGTTAACCTTAGAAAGGTAACAGGATAAAAGTGCGCTGTTGGTCTGTCTGTTCTGTGTCTCTATGTCTTTTCCTGCATTGCTGTATCTTTCTCTCGGTTCTCTGTCTGTCTGTCTGTCTGTCTCTCTTTCTCTCTCTCTCCCTCTCTCTCTCTCTCTCTCTCTCCTCTCTCCCCAACCCTAGCCTCTTTGCTAGTCTTCGGATTTCTCGTCTTTCTCCTGCTCTCTCTCGCTTTCTCTCTCTCTCTCTCTGCTCTCTCTCTAAACGGCAGTAACAGATTGTCACACTTAATCTCTCTCCTTCCCCCCCCCCTCTCTCTCTCTCGATCTCACTGTTCATTGCATCTGCTGCTTCGCATATCCCTTTTCTTCTCTCTTTTGTGTTTGTCTGTCTGTCTGTCTGTCTGTCTGTCTTTCCCTCTCTCTCTCTCCTCCAAAAGAAGGAAGCCAAAAGCTGTGTCATTCACTTCGCAATACAAATAGCAGAATCCAACACGTGTGAAATCCTCAGATCCTTCAAAGCACTATCCTCCTCTCTCCACACAGAACTTCGGTCTTTCTATCTGAAGGCAAATACTTTTCGATCTTCCGATTAAGATACGTTATCAAATTGTAATTTTTACTGCTTTTCTACTAAGTTCTATCGCCATTTCTTGCTTCAAGCTTTCGCCAGCCAGGTTCTGCTTCAGATGGTGTGAACCACTCACAGTTGAAACATGTTCTTTTTAGAGTGTTGGGACTTGCATGATGTGAAGACATAAACATTTTTACAGCCGATTACATGAAAACCTTGTTCAGAGATGTTCCACCTGATGTGATTTTGAATTTTTGAAAGAGATTAACATTTTTCATCTGATCTGAGATGTTACAGTGGACAGATTTTTTAACAACATTTCGAGTGTGTTTTTAGATGTCTTTTAAAGGATTGTGTGGATGAATGACTTGTGAGTTGACTTCAACGCGGTGATATGGCCGCGGGGCTGGTAATGGCCTTTTGCGGTCGGCTGGTATATAAGCCACATTACTTTACCTTACCTCACAAGGGCAAACCTGCAAAATCTGCGGAGAGGCTGAGCCAGTCCTGTTGGGAGGGTGAGGGAGAAGATGAATGGGTTGCCTTCATACATAGATCACCCGACAGTGACCATGGTTCGTATGGGCACACGCGTTTCATAGAAGCAACGTTCTCCTGGTGCCCACATTCAGACGCTGCTTATGGATCGACTGTATAACTTTGGACAAAAAACTCTGTCCACATTGTACTTAGCTCTCGGGAATTGGCGCCGAACGTGAGAAGATAAATGGTTTCTCGTTCTTCGTTTTCGATGTTCTAAAGGCTATTTGTCTTTGCCTGAAGAAGACCCAAGAGGGTCGAAGTGCGTTGTGTTTTTGTCCTGTAGTTTATTTTGTCTGTGTCCTTGGCGGTAACTAACCCCTTTCTCTTTCTGAATTTAGCTCTAAGTGTAGACTAGCTAGGTAAAATACTGGTCGTTGTAGAGCCCTCTAAGTTTAAAGACAATGGAGAAAAAGGACCTTAGCATTTGAAGAAGAATGAGGCTTCTGTACAATTGGTCTTCCGTCAATAGCGCTTACATACATTGATCGGGGCGATTTGTTCGAGATGGTATCGAAGGTTTCGTGATCTATGATCATAGAACATCGTTTGTTTGGAGCCTTTTGCTTGAAACACTTAGCAATCACTTTAAAAAACCCTGAAGTTTCAAGTTTTTTTTTTCTGCTCTTCTGTCACAAGATGAAGTATACATCTGGCGGTCACTGAAGTCTCAAAATCGAATGCTCCTTATGACGCAAAGAAAGTTCTCTCTCTCCTCTCTCTCTCTCTCTCTCTCTCTCTCTCTCTCTCTCTCTCTCTCTCTCTCTGTGCGCATGAGTGTGCGTGCGTGCTTGCGTGCGTGTATGT
>JADBJO010001523.1:315000-320000 GCA_016801955.1 Conus betulinus
ACAATGCATAGAATGAAATCAGAATCCGACATAAGCAGTGACTTAGGTCTAAACGTCTTTGTGTGAAAGTGTACTTCTGAAGGCATTTTTAAAATTGAAAATGTACTTACAACAGCATGATGTTTAATATTCCCTGTTAGTGTGATGCCAGGTTTATCTGTTCCACTTTCTTCCTCACTCTTGATCATTCCATCTGTATGTTTCCCACTTTTATTCTTTTGAGCTCTGCTTCTTACTTATTATTGTTTTTACACATCCTTCAATGCTGGACTTGCTTCCTGGCCTTGATTCTTTTCATATGACGTGACTTTTATCTGTTTCTCACATCCCACCTCTTTGTCTTCCCCTCCATCCTTTATATGCTTCCAGTTCCCTTCACCCTTAGCAAGCCAAACAGAAAAAGGGACAGCAATCCAGAGCATTTCCTTGCAAAATGCAACCCTATCTACCCCCCCCCCCCCCGCCTTTTCTCTCTCCCCTTCTGTCCATCCTCCATCAATTTCCGATCTTTACTTCTTCTCCCCAAAACTCTCTCCACAACAGTCACGTCACACTTCCTGGCTCTTAGGCAAGTCAGATGACGAACGAGTCGATGTGCTTCCTGTGACAGCAAGGACCCGTATGTCCAGCAAGATGGCCGATTATCTGGCTTTAAATCACAGCAGTCACATATAGAATTGTCATGTTTCTCTGTCTTCTGCTAGTCCCCCTTGCTTCGGAGATTCATGGAGTTTGTTGCCGTTCACGTGCTCGGATCTTCCCTCCCTGTGTGAGCCAAGGGAATGAGATTGGGACGCCTGACAGGGTCTGTTCGTCATTGTGGGGGCGTTAAGTGATATTACTGGTGTCGGATCTCACTTTGTTCCAGGAACAGTTGCCTTGATTTCCTCCGTCTCTCGGCCAAGTCACAGAGTTCTAGGAGATTTTTTTATTTTCAGATCTTGAAATGAATGTATTACTTTTCTTATGACACAGAGACTCTATGTAAATATATTCTTGAAGGGTGTAACACTTCCAACTATCTGATTTTATGAACAAATCACTGAAGAAGAAGAAGAAGAAGAAGAAGAAGAAGAAGAAGAAGAAGAAGAAGAGGGAAGAGGGGGAGGAGAAGGAAAAGGAGGAATAGGAGGAAGAAGAAGAGAAGAAGTGAAATAGAGGAAGATGAAGAATAGAAAGAAGAAGAGGAGGAGGAAAAGGAGGCAGAGGAGGACGAGGGTAAGGAGGAGGGAGAGGAGGACAAACCAGAGGGAAGGAAGGAAGGTAAGATGGAAGGAAATACAGAATGCAAGAATAAAAATAAGAAAAAAAAAACAAAAACAAAACTGAAACAAAGAAGGGTAGGTTAGGACCGTCAAACATAGGTAGGGCAGTACAGGAGGACAGCGTGAGGGTAGAGGACATAGCAAGAAAAAAGAAGAAAAAACCCACTAGCAAGTGAGAGGGGCTTCACACACGACATAACGGCCACAATATCGCGTGCTGGATGCACTTCCAGTAAGCTGATAAGCTGTGCTCCCGTGTCTCATCCTACAGCTGCATGATGATGTAGTCATTGGCAGTGACGCCATTCCTCCACACACACGACGGGATCTTCTCTGCATCACGGCTTCTCACTGTCTTGTCCTGTTTGTAGGAGCATGTTCTTCTTCCCCTCTCACTCTCCTGTGACATGATCCTACATTGCAGAGGTATTAGACATTCCCCTTCTGATGCACCCGCATGCGCAAAAAGACCTCCCAGGTGCTATTTCTCATGTGATTAGTAAAGGGTGTGCTTCGCCAGAGGTTTTAAAGCCACGTCAATCAGGTGGCTTGGTCAGTTGGTTGGTATATGAGTTTTGCATAAGGCCTGGGCAATGTAGAGAGTTGATGGTCAACACGTCAATGCGGACAGTTGATGGGGATTGGGCATTGGTAGGGTGCAATAGAAAGCATAGAATGAAGTTAGCATCAGACATAAGCAATGACTTAATTCTTAACTTTTTGTGTGTGAATAGTGTACTTCCGAAGGCAGTTTTTAGAATTCGGTATGTACTTACAACCTCATAATGTTTAATATTCCTTGTTAGTGTCATGTCAGTTTTATCTGTTCTACTTTCTTTTTCATTCTTGTTCATTCCATCTGAATGTTTGCCCTCTTTATTCTTTTGAAACTATTGCGTCTGTATTTCGTTTGGTTCTTTATGTTTTTACACATCTTTCCATGTTGGACTTGCTTTTTTGGATTTGTTTCTTTTCCTTTTCATGTAAAGTGCCTTTCGTCTGTTAGTTTCCCCTTCGTTTGATACATATGCACATCAGACACACACTTTGAAACCCTGCAGTCCTTGTCAGTGTCTAGTAGATTATAAAACACACGTAACAGCTAGCATGTACCAAGATTCTTGGAGTGGAGAACAGAACTGTGAAGCAGCCCCGATTGTCCTCTTAGATAGCAGCAACATCCTTGTTCATTTATCTGTCAAGGTATCTCTGTGACATTGGCTAGTATGCAAACAGTAACATGATAATCATGTTGGGTAACTGCAGTTTCGTGGTCTTGCGCTTTCACTCAGTCAGGATTATTGTTTATTTATAAGACCACTGCAAAGGCAGCCACAGAACAAAGTGAAAATGTATTACTTCAGCGAACACAACAGAGAGAGTACATATGTAAAGAACTTTCGAAAAGTCCGGTTCAAAATCTAAACCATCCTTTAGAATAAGAAAAAATACATAAAATTGCACGTGTATGAATAACATCCCTTGGTCCACCCATCCGATCACCTTGATCCATGCAATGCTGTCATGTATCACGTTACTGAACCACTGCAAGTACCGTCAAATAAGTCATCAAACATAGATCCACTGCAGAAGAGGCAGCATGGTTTGTGTCACATGAACATCACTTCAGGCACAACAATGCCCATGATCTGCAGCATGTTCCTTAAATCGTGTCCTATGTTCGATCCTCAGCCCCTCTCCCCTACGCCATCATCCCTCTCTGTCTCTTCCCCGCACTAACCTCTTCGTCTTCCCCTCCATCCAGGGGGCCCAGAATATCTCAGTGGTAGAGCGCCGGACTCGTAATCTTGGTGATCCTGGGGTTGCGGAGTTCGAATCTCCGCCGGGCCGTTTCAGTACAGGGGGATTTTTCCCTTGGAGTTAACATTGGTTCTGACTCCATTTCCCATACAGTCCTTCGAATGAGACTATAAACCGAGGTTCCGTGTGTGAACGCACGCATAGAATCTTGCACACACGCAAAATCCCATCACCAACTTTTGGAAGAGGAGGCCAGTTTGGCCGTTGGTATGGAGGACACCTTACACAGCATGCACTCTGCGTGAGAAATGGAAATAATGAAGGAAGTAAGGCAACTGAGTGAACGACATTGAACACTATTGACTGGATGACACGGGAAACGACTGAACGAAGCACTAGCGGGCAGCTCTTTAGTCGGCACTACCCAGGCAGGCAGCCCGTTGTGTAAACGAGTGTAGGCGGTAAAGCTTAGTCTCTAGCCGAGTATAGGCGCTATAAAAGTATTCAAGATAATTCATGATCCTTTATAATTCTCCCAGCTCCCTTCACCGATAACAAGCCAAACAGAAAAAGGGACAACAATCCAGTGCCTTCCTTGCAAAATACAACCCTGTCTACCTCACCTCCCCCCTGCCCTTTCTCTCCCCCTTTTGCCCATCCCCTCCATCAATTTCCGATCTTCACTTCTTCTCCCCAAAACTCTCTCTCCACAACAGTCACGTCACACTGTCCTGGCTCTCAGGCAAGTCGGATGACGAACGAGTCGATGTGCTTCCTGTGACAGCCGGGACCCGTATGTCCAGCAAGATGGCCGATTATCTGGCTTTAAATCACAGCAGTCACAGATGGAATTGCCATGTTTTCTCTGTCTTCTGCTAGTCCTCCTTGCTTCGGAGATTTATGGCGTTTGTTGCCGTTTACGTGCGAGGATCTTCCCTCCCTGTGTGAGCCAGGGGCAATAAGGTTGGGACGCCTGACAGGGTCTGTTCGTCATTGTTGGGGGGCGTCAAGTGATATTACTGGTGTCGGACCTCACTTTGTTCCAGGAACAGTTGCCTTGATTTCCTTCGTCTCTCGGCCAAGTCACAGAGTTCTTAAAGATTTTTGTTTTTAAATCTTGAAATGAGTATAATATTTTTTTTGAAACACAGACTCGATGCAGATATCTTCTTGAGGGTGTAACACGTCCAACTTTCTGATTTTATGAGCAAAACCACTGTGAAAAAGAAAGAAGAAGAAGAAGAAGAAGAAGAAGAAGAAGAAGAAGAAGAAGAAGAAGAAGAGAGAGAGAGGAAGAGAAGAGGAGGAGGAGGAGGAGAAGGAGGAAGAAGAAGAAGAAGAAGAGAAGAAGAAGAAGAAGAAGAAGAAGAAGAAGCGGAGAAGGAGGAGGAGGAGGAGGGAGGAGGAGGAGGAGAAGCAGGAAGATGAAACAGATCGAAGGAAGGAAAGAGGAGAGAAAAAAAACGAAGGAAGAAGGCAATACAGAGGGATGGATGGGGGATGGGGGATGGGGGATGGGGGGAGAGGTCAGAGTAAGAAAAGGGGAGGAAAAATCCACAAGCAGGTGAAAAGGGCTTCAAACACCACGTTAAGGTCGTCATAGTCCGCACTGGATGCACCTCCAGTAAGCTGATAAGCTCTGCTCCCATTTCTCAGCCAACAGCAGCACAACGACGACGATGTCATTGGCAGTTACGCCATTCCTCCACACACACGATAGGAGCTGGTCCTGTTTGTAGGAGTATGTCCTCTTTCCCCTCACGGACTCCTGTGACAAGATCTGCATTGCAGAGGTATTAGACATTCCCTTTCGGATGCACGCGCATGTGAAAAAAAAAAAGCCCCCCCCCCCCCCCCCCCCTCCCCCAGATGCTATTTCCCATGTGATCAATAAAGACTGTGCTTCGCCAGTGGATTTAAAGCCAACAAGTCAAAGAGGAGCTTGATCAGCTTGTTGGTACGTGTGCTTTGCAT
>JADBJO010001523.1:325000-330000 GCA_016801955.1 Conus betulinus
ACTGAAGGAAACAGGAAGAAAAAGGAGGGAGAGGATAGGGTAGTGAGGTAGAGGGACGGGAAGAACAAAAATATCTCCTAGCAGTGACTGGGCTTCATACAACCCCGTCCCATTCAGTCCAGATTATTGCATGCCGGATGCGTTTCTGATAAGCCGAAAAGCTGTGCACCCATTTCTCAGCCAGCAGCCGCATGCCGATGATTTCATTGGCGGCGACGCCATTCCTCAACACACAAGGCGAGATCCCATCTGCGTTACAGCTTCTTACTGCCTCGTCCTATTTGCAGGAATATGTCTTCCATCTGTCTCTTTCTCTCTTCTCTTTTCCCTCTTGCTCCCCTGCGACACGATCTTCATTGCCAATGGTATCAGACCTACTATATTTGACGCACACACATTGGGATAATGAACCCTGGATGCAATTTCTTGTCCACAAAAACAAACAAACAAACAAAAAGCAAAACAAAAAAAGGCTGTACTTCACCAGTGGTTCTGAAACCTAGCAGTCGAAGAGGGGATTTGGTCAGTCTGCTTGTGTGTATATTTTGTACTGTATCTGGACAGGTACAGCTGAACGTGTAACACGTCAAAGTAAATGGCCAATGGGACTTGGTTTCGCCAGGGATTGACAGAATGAAAAAAAAATGAGTCAAAGCCATCATTTGTAATTGGACATTCGCAAGTTCTTTTTGTTTTGAACAGTGCGATCCTTTCAAGGAATGTTTTCTCGATACACAAAGTATGCCTCCTATATTATTACAAAAATTCTTTCAGTCTTATAAATATTTCACCTGCTCTTCTCTACTCCGTTTGTCTATCCCATCTTTATATTTACCCTTGTTATTCTTTTGAGCTCTTGCTTCTGAATCTGTTCTGGCTATTATTGTTTTTGCAAATCTTTCCACATATTGTTTTTTTCTTTTCGGAAGTTTTTTTCTGTTCATTTATTCATTTGCTTGCACATGTATGCAGATCAGAAATACACTTTAAAATCATGCAATCCTTGTCGATTTTCTAAAGATTACGAAAATACACACACAGACACACACAGGCATACACACACACACACACACACACACACACACACACACACACACACACACACACACACACACACACACACTCACACACACACACACACACACACACACACACACACACACACACACACACACACACACACTCTGCAGTATTCCCCATTGACCACAAAGACAGCAGCAAGATACGTATTCATGTTCTACCAATGTACTTCTACAACATCGGTTTCGAAGGGGATGAGGATACGTTAGCAATAATGGTGATCGCTGTTTCTTGATCTTGGGCTTTAGATCAGTCATAACGATTGTTCATTTGCTAGCCCACTGCAGAGGCAGACACGGACCAGTTTGAAAACTCATCACTTCACTGACTACTACTACACAGACTCTAAATGTACTTAGAATTTTTGCTTGAGAAAAATACATGAAATTACTTCTGCATGAATTACGTCCTTTGGTCTGTCAACCCATTCGCCCTCTGCATGCAATGCTGTATGTGTCATTTTACTCAGCCAGTGCAAACAACATCAAACAGGTAAACAAACGAAAATCTACCATGGAAAGGGCAGCGTGGTTCACATCTTCGAACGAACATTCACAGACAACGATGCCCACAATCTGTTCCATGCACGCTACATCGTCCCGAAAGTGGGGCTCCCCAGTCCCCCCCCCCCCCCCCCCCCTCCCCCACCCCTACCCCCTCACGCCATCCTCCTTCTCCACCTCTTCCTTTTCTCCTTGTGTTTCTCTCCCCTCCCACCTTGTTAACCTTCCACATCCGTTCTCCTCCAGGAAGCCAGACAGAACAAAACCAACTACAGTCCCATCTCTCCCTGCCATTCTCCTCCACCTCCCCCCCCTTTTTCCCCTTACCTCTTTCCCTCTCTTCCCTCTTCACTTCCTCTCATCCTCTCTCCTCTCTCCACGGTAGTCACGTAACATTGTTCCGGGGGTGGGGGTGGGGGTGGGGGGTGGGGGTGGGACAGTCCCGGTAAGCTTGATGATGAACGAGTCGAGGTGCTTCTTGTGACGGCCAGGACCCGTATGTCCCGCAAAATGGCCGATTATCTGGATTTAATCACACCAGTCACAGATGGAGTTGTCATCTTTCTCTGCCTTCTGCTGCTGGCCCGCCTTGTTTCTGCGATTCATGGAGTTTGTTGCCGTTCACGTGCCGGGATCTTCCCTCCCTGAGTGAGCCAAGGGCAATGAGGTTGGGACGCCTGACAGGGTCTGTTCGTCATTGTTGGGGGCGTCAAGTGATATTACTGGTGTCGGATCTCATTTTGTTCAGGGAGCTGCCGGCTCCCTCCCTCCCTCCCTCCCTCCCTCCCTCTCTCCCTCCGCCTCTCTCTCTCCTCTCTCTCTCTCTCTCTCTCTCTCTCTCTCTCTCTCTCTCTCTCTCTCTCTCTCTCTCTTACTGGTTATGTTATTGTGCTGGGAGATCCCCGTTCTCTCTTCTTTTACCTGGAAACATGAAGAGCTTCTGTTTTTATAACTTTTATCTGGCGTAGAGGATTTTAACTTTTTATCTGCGTAGGGGATTTTAATGCAGCTACAAGTATCAGAAGTGCACTACTTCAGCCTTTCTATTTCTGTAAGGTGACTATGATCACATAGAAGAAGAAGAAGAAGAAGAAGAAGAAGAAGAAGAAGATGATGATGATAATGAAGGAGTAGGAGGAGGAGGTAGAGGAGGAGGAGGAGGAGGGGGAAAAGGATGAAAAGGAGGAGGAGGAGGAAAAGAGGGTTGGAGTGAGGGAGTGGGAGGGTTGAAGGGAGGAGGAGGGGGAGGATAAGGAGGATAGTAGTAGTAGTAGTAGTAGCAGTAGTAGTAGTAGTAGTAGTAGTAGTAGAAGAAGAAGAAGAAGAAGAAGAAGAAGATGATGTTGATCATGATGATGATGATCGTTATAATGATGACGATCAAGAAGGAAGAAGAAGATTAAGAGGACTTAGAAGAAGGTGAAGACGATATTTCAAAATGGATGTAAGCCATAACCTAGTTCTAAACTATTAAAAAAAAAAAAAACATTTTCAGTTTCAGTTTCATCAATGTATTTCTTGAATGGCATTTTCTTTTCGGCTGAAAAAGTATGTATCTTATAAGGTGCTTTTTCTATTCTCTTTGTTGTCATGTCTGTTTTAAACTACTGTACGTTCTCCTCCTCTTTTGTCCATTTCATCTGTATAATTATTTTCCTCTCTTCTTCTCTTGCGCTCTTGTCTCTGAATTGTTTTGTTATTACTGTTTTTTAATACTTTTTTCCATGTCAGATTTGCATAACGGATTTCATTTCTTTACATCCAAAGTGCTTTTTCGTTTGTTGGTTTGTTTTCTATCTTCGTGAAGATATGCAGATCAAATGTACACTTTAAACTCTTTCAATGCTTGTCAGTGTTTAGTGGATTACAGAAACACAGACACCCAATACCTAGCGAGGACCATGATATTTGGAGGAGGGATAGGCACTGCAAAGCAACCCCCATTGTGTCCTCTTAGATTGTAGCAATATCCTTCTTCAAGTCTCTGCTGCAGCACCTGTAGGACATTGGTTTTCATCTGAATGATGTGATAATAGTAATATTCATTTGAATGATGTGATAATAGTAATATTCATTTGAATGATGTGATAATAGTAATATTCGTGGGTAGTGGAGGTTTCGTCATCTTAGACTTCCACTCAGTCAAAATCAGTGCTTATTTATGATCCGACTGTAAGTGCTGTCATACATGTTTTTGAATCTTCTTATTTCACAGACTGGCAAACGGACAATACACGTGTTTTGACAACTTGAAACGTCCAATCCAAATCTAATGAACCACCTTTCTGAATGAGAAAAATGCATGGGAAAAATGTCACCACTTTAGGTGCTTCACTGGTCCGATAACTGATGCCACAAGGGAAAAAAAAAAGAAGAAAAAACGCACGAGATTACATATGTATGAATTCCGTCCCTTGATCCAGCCATCTATTCTCCCTTGATTCCTGCAATGCTGTGCCGTATTGCATTACTGAACCAGAGCAAATAACATGTCAAGTAAGTATACAACGTAGACCAGCTACAAAAGGGGAAGCGTGGTTTCATCTTACACATGAACATCATTTTAGACATATCTCTCAGACATAGCAATGCCCATAAATAGTTGTACACACTCTAAATCGCCCCCAGTGTTGGTTCCCCACACACCTCTCTCTCTCTCTCTCTCTCTCTCTCTCTCTCTCTCCCATCCTTAATCTACCGCAGGAACACAGACAGACAAAAAGGAGAAGCGTCTGTTGTCTTTCCTTCCAAAACACTGCCCTGTTTCACTCGCCTCTCTCTCTCTCACACACCCCCCCCCCCCCCCCCCCCCCCCCCCCCACGCACCCCACCCCCATTCTGATCCCTATTCTCTTTCCCTTTCTTCCCTTCCTTTTCCTCTCCCACAACAGTCGGCGCACATTGTCCCAGCCTTACAGCCGGGGAAAGCCATGTGAGAAATGAGTGGAGGTGCTTTTTTTTGTGGACAACCTGGACACGCACGTCCTGCAAGATGGCTGATTATCCGGCTTTAAATCCCAGCAGTCACAGATGGACTTGTCATGTTCCACTCCCTTCTGATGGCCCTCCTTGCATTCCAGATTCATGGAGTCTGTAGCCGTTCATGCGCCAGGATCTCCCCTCCCTCTGTGTCTGAGCCAAAGGCAATGAGGTTGGGACGCCGGACAGGGTCTGTTCGTCACATTGTTGGGGGTGTAAATTCTTATTATTATTGTCGGATTTCGTTCTGTTCGGGAAACTCCTGGCTTGATCTCTCTCCTCTATCCACTGCATCACAGAGAGCTGTCGATCTTCAGTTTTCTATTGATCTCGGATATGAAGTGCTTCCATTTTTTTAAAAAAATATTTTTTCTTTCAAAAATGGAAGTCTGATGAGTGTGGTGGTTTTTTTTTTAGGGTGTAATACGTCAAAATGTA
>JADBJO010001523.1:342500-345000 GCA_016801955.1 Conus betulinus
ACAACACACACACACACACACACACACACACACACACACACAGACACACACAGACACCACACACAACAACAACAACAACAACAACAACAACAACAACACAACAACAACACCAACACACACAGTAACAAGAACACACACACACAACACACACACGCCACACACACACACACACACACACACACACACACACACACACACACACACACACACACATCCTAAAACAGAGAGAACGACCCACCATGCACTCCCTTATCGCACATCCCGTCATTCATCGCAGGAATGACGTGACTCCTAACAGATTGGGCACCGCCTCAAAAATCGAAGACCAAGTCTTGTTTTTTTTTTTTTTTTTTCTCTCTTCGTCTGTGGTACATCTATGCTCACAATGTTTTTGTTTTCTTGCTGTCTGTTTTTTCCGTGCTTCCCCGGTGGCATTTCTCCACGTCACTCGTTCTGGCTCTTCGTGCACAGCTACATCTAGGTACCGTCCTTTCGCAGCCGTTACAACGGCAGCCCACAGAGAGTTTGTGATTTTGTTGTTGTGTTGAACAAACGGATTTTGTTGTGTTGTTGAACAAACGAACTTTTTAATGAGAGGAAAAGAATAAGCAGGGCACAACCTTTTTTTTGTTTTTCTTTTGCATTTTGCCCGTAAGGAAAAAAAAAAAAAAAAGATAATAAGCGAGTTAAAAAAAAAAGTGAATAAACAATTTAAACAATTAAAAGAATTCTAAACTGAAGTACAACTCGGAATCAAAAAAAATAATGCAAGCAACTATTAAAAACACAACACACAACTTTGGAAATACATTTTTTTTGGGTTAAAAAAACGAGGAGGGAAGGATGTCAATGAAAGATGGAAAGGTGAGGAGTATGCGCACGTAAGAGATAGAGAATGGGGAAGGAAGAAAAACACACAAAAATAACTTTGACATATATTTATACAAAGATTGCTGTACTCGTATCTATCCATACACACAAGTTATGAAATGTTTGAGAAAAGTCAAATAATGTCATTATCAATCCGTACTGTTTACAAAGTTTTGCATATAAGATATGTCAGGTAGTGTCTTTTGAAAAACGTTCAGGTTAGTTTATATTACACGAAGACACCTCAGTAAAACAACCACCAGAATATATGAGGCGAAGAGTTTGTAACATCACGTCCATATAAGGCAACACACGAAAGAAAGCTACACCGCTACCGAGTCACGTCGGAAGTGTGTTTCAGTGGTGCCTGGTCTGATCTGACATACCCAGGGCACTACCTTCTGAGCTCTCATATTGATTGAAAATTATCATTTATATGTGGAACCGGTATGTCCACAATGTCAGCGAGGTGGTGTGACTGATAATTTATCATCCAAAGGTAGCTTTCGAGATCTGTTGCTTAGGGCCAGGGGAGATTGATTTACTGAAGGATCTTGCAAATCTTACTTAAGTCTTGTCTCTATGAGGGTCTTACTTCTGTATATGAACGGTCTTGTGGTATCTTCTGTTTGTGTGTAACGTGAGTGGTGTGTGTGTGTGTGTGTGTGTGTGTGTGTGTGTGTGTGTGTGTGTGTGTGTGTGTGTGTGTGTGTGTCCCTGTCGACTATGTGTGTGTACGTGTGCGTGTAAATGCGACGCACGCACGCACGCACTCACGCACACACAGGCGTGTTCGAGCGCAATGTCAATTTAGACAGTTTCTTGTGTGCTAATGAAATCCAGCAATTGAACTAAAAACAAGGGGCAGTTTTGCCCTGAACATCTTGTCGTGTAGAGGAAGTGAGGTGAAATTAATGATGATTGATTTCACGAAGCAACGCACAAAGTGGTATTCAAAAGAAACACGCAGCACACACACACACACACACACACACACACACACACACACACAGACGCGTGCGCGCAAGCTCCACACGCACACGCACACACACACACACGCTCCACGCACGCACACACACACACACACACACACACACACACACACACACACACAACACGCGCGCGCGCGCGCGCGCGCGCGCGCGCGCGTGTAAGTACCCCCCTCCTTTTCTCTCTTCCCCTCTTCTCCCTGTTCCCCCTCTCTTTCCCCCCATCTTCCACACCCACAGGATCTTTAAACTCTTTTACCAGCATGATGACTTCCGCTTCCTACAAGGAAACTGCTCTAATGTTCTGGACTATTTTGTCTTTTTAGTTAATCACACAGCTCTCAAGTCTTGACGTACAGGAGAACGCATCACAATATAAGTAGATGGTCCTTTCTTTCGCCTGACTGCTGACTGAAGCGGTAAGCCTGCCTTGCAAACCTACTGCATTTAGCCCCCTTTCCCCCAACTTCAGCACTACCACGTTCACTAATTAAACATGATCTTTCCGACTCATGAGAGAGAGAGATTTTTCTTAGACCTTGGAATCCCTTCAAGAGAGAGAAAAGAGAGAGAGAGAGAGAGAGGGAGGATTTAATCTTTAGTGGGCCGTCGCCATTCATCGCAGGTACTGGAAACGTTTT
>JADBJO010001523.1:357500-360000 GCA_016801955.1 Conus betulinus
GAAGCAGCAATTTAGTTTCACCCCGTCATGAACGGCGAAGGCCTAATCATAAATGAATAATCTTATCTCTGTCTGTCATTCTGTCTGCATCTGTCTCTGTATTTGTCTGTCTTTCTGTCTGTATGTATTTATTTCTGTCTGCCCGTCTATCTCTTTTGTTTCCCTGTGTCTGTTTCTGTCTATTCCTGTCTGTCTGTCTATGACTCTCCCCCCCCCCCCCCCCCCCCTCTCTCTCTCTCTTTTTCTCCACTTCCTCCTCCTCCTTCCTTTCGTCTGTCTGTTTCCATCCCTCCCTACCCATTTCTCTCTCTCTCTCTCTCTCTCTCTCTCTCTCTCTCTCTCTCTCTCTCTCTCCTCCTCTCTCCCCTCCTGCCTTCCCCCCCCCCCCCTCTCTCTCTCTCTCAACAGTTTTCTGAATGCCTGTTGTTGTGCAGTTGCTAGATAGGGTGTTACGGCGATGGCAGTTTAGCTTCACCCCTTCATGAAGGGCAGTGGCCTAATCACAAATTAATTATCTTATATCTGTCTGTCTGTCTGTCTGTCTGTACCTCTCTCGTCTCTGTCTTTGTCTGCCTCTTTTCTCTCTCTTTTCTTGCTCTGTCTGTGTGTCTGTCTGTTTGTCTGTCTGTCTGTCTGTCTCTCCCACCCTCCCTTCCTTCTCCTCCTTCTCCTCTCTTTCTCCTTCCCTTCACCCCCCAACTCTCTCTCTCTCTCTCTCTCTCTCTCTCTCTCTCTCTCTCTCTCTCTGTCTGTCTCTCTCTGATCATTCTGTAAAGACAAAATCAAAGAGACGAAACGATCCAACCATACAGTTCTTGAGACTGCACTGACACACAGGCCTGTTCAGCCCTTCATGCACACACACACAGCAACCCTCTGTGGTGTCTGTGAGTCAGCTCATCGACATCTTCCCCTTCACTCCACACACTTCGCTCCCTGCTTCCCGCATACAGAGCCTTTCTTCTCCTTCATTTTCCTGGTAGGCTGGATGGAAGTTCTTAAAAATGCTGTAATGCATCTGAGACACTGCGGGGGGAGGGGGGAAGGGGGTGCAAAGAGCTGGTCCCCCATATGGGTCCCATCGGGGGGGGCCAGTGTCTGACTACAGCTGTCTATGTTGTGAATGCAGTTCTACAAATTGCTAAACAGTTGTTTTCTTTGTTTGCTTGTTTCTCGGTTTAAAATGAAGTGCTGTTCAACACTTAAGATGGAGGCCACAACCACCTGCTGAAACAACTTTTTTTTTTTCTGCATTGCTGGGGTAATATATACTCTCTCTGTCTGTCTGTCTGTCTTCTATCTATCTGTCTGGATGCCTGTCTGTTTGTCTGTCTGTCTGTCTGCATCTCTCTCTCTCTCTCTCTCTGCTCTCTTTTCTAAATGCCTGTCATTGTGCTGGTGTGGGGTTGCTAGGGTGCTACGGTGATGGCAATTTAGTTTCACCCCTTCATGAGTGGCAATGGCCATACTATACCTCAATTATCTTATCTCTGCGTGTCTGGCTGGCTGGCTGGCTGGCTGGTTGTCTCTGTTTCTGTTTTTGTCTTTGTCTCCTGTCTGCTTATCTGTCTCTCTATGTCTGTCTCCTCCTCCTTCCCTCCCCCCCCTCTCTCTCTCTTCCTTCTACCTTCTGTCTGTCTGTTTGTCTGTCTCTATCTCTCCCTCCCCTCCCTTTCTCTCCCACGCTTCCTCCGTTCTCCTCTTCTCTCTCTCTTTCTCCTTCCCTCTCTCTCTCTCTCTCTCTCTCTCTCTCTCTCTCTCTCTCTCTCTCTCTCTCTCTCTCAGTCTCTCTGATCATTCTGTGGAAGCAAAATCAAAGAGACGAAACGATCCAACGATACAGCTCGTTGAGACTGCACTGACAAACAGGCCCGTTCGACCCTACATGCGCGCACACGCGCACGCACGCACGCGCACACACACACACACACACACACACACACACACACACACACAACACACACACACACACAAAGCAACCCTCTGTGGTGTCTGTGAGTCACCTCATCAACATGTTACCCTTCATTCTAAACACTTCACCCTGTACTTTCCACATACAGAGCCTTTCTTCTCCATTTTCCTGGTAGGCTGGATGGAGGTTCTTAAGAATGCTGTAATGCATCTGAGACACTGTGGGGGGAGGGGGGAGGGGGTGCAAAGAGCTGGTCCCACATGGGTCCATCAGCGGGGCCAGTGTGTAACTGCAGCTGTCTATGGTTCTGAATGCAGTTCTACAAATTGCTAATAATTGTTTTTCTTTGTTTGTTTGATTGCTTGTTTCTGGATTTAAAATGAAGTGCTGTTCAACACTTAAGATGGAGGCCACAATCACCAGTGAAACAACTTTTGGTTTCCTTTCTGGATTGCTGGGGGTAACATATACTCTGTCTGTCTGTCTGTCTGTTTGTTTGTCTCTCTATCTGTCTGTCTCTCTCTGTGCGTCTCTCTTTCTCTGTCTGTCTGTCTGTCTGTCTGTCTGTCTCTCCTCTCTCTCTCTCTC
>JADBJO010001523.1:365000-367500 GCA_016801955.1 Conus betulinus
TTCCAGAGACTGCGATGAACACACATCTATTCTTCTGAAGACGTTTAGAGGGCATACAGGTTGTTTCAAATTGTCGTTGAATTACATTTAAACTGGCATTTCTACCCCGGTAACCGTGATGACAACTTAAAGCCTTTTTCGTTGTATGCGCAAAATAGTGTTTCCAGACCTGGGAATTGGATATGTACGTTGGTTATTGGCTGAACTCGTCTTCTCTAAGGGTGTCCTTGATGGAAAAAGTTTGACTAAACATGCGCGCGGAGAGGGGCGGCTGAAAGTACATCTTCTGGCGTTCCTGCCAGCAGCAGAGAACTAACAATTTAAATGTGCGCAGTATTGTTCTGTCCCAGAGCTAAAAGATGAGCTTCCATTAAAAAAAAAAAAAGTACAGATTTATCTTCTGGAAACAACCCCAATCTCAGGCTGTTTTGGTTGTTTGATTGTTCGTTTGTTTTGTTTTGTTTTATTTTGTTTCGCATTTGTCTTTTTAAATCAAATCAAGTCGAGAACCGTGGGGTGGCATAGTCGCACTAAGCGTATGGATGTTCCGGAGACTGGAATTTCAAAGATAAAAGTCATGATTTGTGGAAGCTTTTCGTGTATGGACGTAATACTGACTGCTGTGCACATAGCCTCGGAAAAATAAACGGCGTATGTAAAATATGGTGGAATTTTTAATTGCGCAAAGAGTACATATTTCTGAACATTTAAGTAATCCTTCCACATGTGAAAATAAATCTGTTTGTAACACACACACACACACACACACACACACACACACACACACACACACACAGAGGCACGCACGCATGCACACACACATGCACAAGTACCCACGCACACACACACACACACACACACACACAGAAACACACACATATACGTACACATATGCATGTACCCATGCGCGCGCGCACGAACGTATGTACATATGCGAGCTCACACACACACACACACACACACACACACACACACACACACACACACACACACACACATATACATACAAAAACACACACACACATATAAACACACACACGCACACACATACACACACACACACACACACACACACACACACACACACACACACACACACACACACACACATAGAGGATCACTGACCTGCACACCTCGTTGACCTGCCCATAGTGTTTATGGAGTGACGACACAAAGTCTGGCATCAGGATGACGTCAGCCACAGCGGTCAAAGAGTTCTCCAGGGTGGCACAGTCGTCGTACAGGGAGGGAGGGCACTGCTCCATATCCGCCATGGGGGACACCGACACTGAAACACACGTCATCAGAACACGTCATTCCCCGAAGATGGAGTAGGCTGCCTTAATGGCGAGATAAAAAACTGTCGTACACACAAAACTCCACTGCCTGTCTATACAGGCAGTGTCCGCAGGAGTATCAGCCTGCGTACGCAGAAAGAAAGGAAAGAAGTAAAAAGAATACGGCACACATCTTTCAACCGCAACGTACCATATCTGTGATGCAGGAAATGTTTTAAAGAAAACTGTCGTTGACTGCAGAGTGAGATTTCCCCCATACGTGGGCTATCGTTAGCTTTTTTAATTATTATGATTTTTTTTAGACAACAGGGTCAAGTCATTTGGTACCGTAAGGTCAAACATTTGATGACTGCAAGGCAAAACAAAAATGTGATGACTGCAAAGTAAACGTTTGGTGACTGCAAAGTCAAAACGTTTGATGAAAGCAGAGGAACAAGATTTGATGTCAGCCGGGGTCAACAAATCTGATCAGCAAAGGGACAAAACAGTTTGATGATTGTATGGTAAAAAAAAAATAATGACTGCTGGATGAAAAAAAAAACATTGATGAATGCAGGATCAACATATTTGACTGCATACTGAAATATTTGATGACTGCAGAGTAAACAACAACAACTAACGATTCTAAGGTCAAAATATTTGATATCTGCAGAGACAAATAGTCTGTTCGCCATGAGTCACATACGTACATTCATGATTCTGTTGTAAGAGAAACTCCTGACTGCAGAGCAAAATGGTTCTTGACCGTGGATTAAAAAAAGAAAACGATAATTGCACGGTCAGATCTTTGATGACTGCAAAGTCAAAAAAAATTGATGACCGCGGGGCCAAAAATATTGATGACAGTAGGGTGAAAAAAAAAAATGATGGCTTGAGGGTAAACCAACCAACCGACAAACAAACAACAACAAAAACCATGATAAGTGCAGAAACACGATGTGGGGTGACGACAGCGTCGATATGAAGGATGGCTGCAGGTTTACAACTTTTCCAGATGCATGATCAACATTTTTCATCATTACAGGGTGAAAACGTTTGATGACTACAGGGTGAAAACGTTCGATGACTACAGGGTGAAAACGTTCAATGACTACAGGGTGAAAAAGTTCGATGACTACAGGGTGAAAACGTTTGATGACTACAGGGTGAAACGTTCGATGACTACAGGGTGAAAACGTTTGATGACTACAGGGTTAAAAACG
>JADBJO010001523.1:372500-390000 GCA_016801955.1 Conus betulinus
CTCTCAGTTACCTCCCGTCAATGTTTCCTCTCTAATGGATGTGTAACCCGGACGGTATGCAAGTCGGATTCACAAGGGCGATAATCATGGCCAGTTTGTGCACTTCGTAGTGCTGATGTGACGGAACGTGCCTATTGTCTACTTCAAAGCGGCTGGATAGACCACATTTCTTGTATTTCCTTCTGGAGCGTACACAAACAGCTGTTTGCTGTTTCCAACCCGGGAACAGCCGACATAGAGCTGTCCGTGCGAAAAGCATGGCTCCTGAAGGAACAGGCCAACAACCCCCATTGACTGGCCTTGTGCCTTGTTGATGGTCATGGCAAAGCACAGGCGCAATGGAAACTGCAGGCGCCTGAACTCGATGGGGTAGGATGTTGGTATCAAGGGATCCTCGGAATGAAGACATCCTTCCCTCTCTTTCTGCTCCATTGATACGTCATTGTTAGTAATTACGTCATTGATTTTTTTTTCCAAGACGTCATTTGTGTGTGACAACGTCATTCAGCGTGAATCCATGGCTGCAAGGCGCTCCTGTGTTTCCTCTTCAGTCTCACTGTGTAAGCTTGCAGCCCGCCTTTGTCTTTCTGCCCCGTTGTCCCGCTCCCGTCAGTCATCATCCCGCTCCCATTCTCTACCCCCTTCCCGCCCTACTGTCTCTTCGTGCTCCGCGTATGTGTGTGACAACTTCATTCAGCGTGAATCCCTGTTGGCGCAAGAGTAGAAATGCGTGTGTGTGAGAACTTCATTCAGCGTGAATCCCTGTTGGCGCAAGAGTAGAAATGCGTGTGTGAGAACTTCATTCAGCGTGAATCCCTGTTGGCGCGCAAGGGTAGAAATGTTTATTTATTTTTATTTATTTTAAACTACCCCCTTTTTTTTTGAAAATCGGGCCCCGTCAAGACTTTTTTTTATCGGTTAAGTGAAGATGCATGCCAAATATGGTGAAGATCCATCCAGCGGTTTAGGCACGGCGGAGGAACAAACATACAGACAGACAGAATTGCCTTTTATATGTATAGACACTCATCGAAGCTCTCTCTGTCTTTGTCCCTCTGTCTGTCTCTGTCTTTGTCTTTGTCTCTGTTCTGTCTGTCTGTCTATCTGTCTGTCTCTCTGTTTATCTGTCTGTCTCTCTCTCTCTCTCTGAAACTATAAACGTCAGTCATTGCAATGCATGATTTGTAACTCAAAAACAGTCACAGAATAAGGGAACTAGAAAACGCACCGCCACACAGCTACCATTGCCATCCGTCTCCTCCTTCCCCCTCAACTAAAAAAACCAAAAAAAACAAAACAAAACAAAAAAAAACACTATAAATGAACAAACAGAAAAAAAAAAAAATGAGCGAAATGTAACTACCAAACGAACGGCACCAGTTTATAAACAACCTAGTACATTTTAAAGTAGTAAAAGAAGAAAAGTTGGTACTTGTACATTCTAAGAAACGTTTATTCACGTGTTGCTTTATGTGTTTGCTTATCAATTTGTTCAACTGATCCAGATAACAAGACAGTAGAAAATAAACAAATAAGTAAGTGAAATCATATGCAGCTAGAAATTTACGGTCGTTTTGATAAGTCAGAGAGAGAGACAGAGACAGAGGCAGAGAGACAGACAGACAGACATATCACTGAATACATTGAAGTCAAAGTGCCACTTGCTGAAACTTGCTAGTCTTCTGCATAACCGGACACAAAGTGAGAGGTAAACCTCACCCTGTAGGAAATTACCGCCCCTGAGTTCCGAAGGACTAGAAGATGACAGGTAGAGGGAGCTTTGTGAAATTTACCGCAACGATGGCATGGCCAGACTAGTTGGAACATGGAGAATGAAGGGAGGGCTCTACAACACCAGCTCAACTGTCATTTCCAGCTTTCTACAGCAAGCCTGCCGATTTGGGGGAACTTTTTTTTTGGTCCTTGAAAAGAGGAATGGAAGCCACCCTGATTATTCTGAGACAATCATGGTTTTTTTTTTCATCACTCTCAGTTGATTCGTTTCGTGAACGAACCCAAAGACTCCCTTTCCCATCTTTTTCCCCTGTGGCAGCTTGTAGACAACTGTTTTGAACCACGTCAAAACGAAAGGAAGAAAAAAAAAGTAAAGAAAATAATATTTTTAACCAGAATCAAACTGAAACCCAACCCAACCCAAATTACTGTATTTTCATCCTGGCAGAAAAAAGTCAAATCAAATCAATCCAAACCCAACCACGCCGAATCATACCCAAACGAAAGCAATGTAGCACAAAAGAAGAAACCAAACAAAGGAATTTTAATCAATCCAGTCCCAACCAATTCATATGAAATCTAATCACACTCCCCCCACCTTTACCCTACCAATCACTCCCCTTCTTCCCCCCCCCCCCCCCCCCCCCCCCCCCGCCCCCTTCCTCAAAATGTCACAGCCAGTAGGGATTGAAACCGTTCAAATTTAAAGTAAAAGCCACTTAAGATATAGCGGACACAGAGCTCCATTCTACCAGACAGAATTAGGAATAAAAAAAACAGGATGCAAAGCATATATACATTCTCCCAGTTTATCTTCCAGAAAAAAACAAACTTTACAATCAAACATGCGCCATGATGTTTTTTGACGTCAGAATCAAACATGCGTCATTATGTATTTCGTCACCGAGATATTCCATAAAGAGAAAAAACCGTTTGGGGCCGTTATAGCCGATAGTAACTGCTATTCTGGTCAAATAAAGCATCGGGCATCATCCCTGACCCATAATGAATATATCTACAAATTTTCAGAAAGATCGGCCCAGAAGTTTTGTCTGGAGCGAGTGGAGCGCATTTTGACCACAGACAAACGCACAGACAGCACTTTGTCGTTCTCATTGTTAAAAAACAAACAAACAAACAAAAAAACAAAAACAAAAACAAAAAACCTCGTTGATAGCAAGAACTGCTTTCGAACAGTAATAAAACCACAACAAAATCTCTTGATTCGTCTACGTTTTTCGAGTGAGATATACATGACTACCCGAAGGTGATTTTATACAGTGAGGTGTGACAAACAAGCCTTGCATGTTGAGAACATCTCTCCCCCCTTCTCTCTCTCTCTGTTTCAGTTTCGTCAAAGAGTGTCACTGCGTGAGGACTAGTCCATATAGGCTACACCTCTCTCTCACACACACACACACACGCACACGCACACACGCACACACACATACACACATGTTGACCATGTGACACACAGCGTTGAAAGATAATAATCGCCAAGCTTCAGAATAAACATATCCATCACCTTTCTGTTTTTCGCAGACAGGTGCGGTCATCGTACGTATTTTCTATATTCTTATGTTCCCTGTCTCCAGCTGTGATCTGCTTCTTCGTTGAATGCACAGCTATATAACAGACTTTTTTTTTTCTATCAGCGCACTTCATTTGATGTCATACAGACAGCCTGTGATTGCAGCGAGGTCGATAAGGTCTGTCAGCGTGATGGAGAAAATGACGAAAATTGACGTCAGTGATGATGACGGCATGTTGTCATTACGCTCTCTTTGGACGAGCATCGTGGTTGCTATGGGTCCTTTGTTACTGGCCAGAGATGGTCGTTCAACAAAGGAGGTCAAACAAGATTCGCTTTCGCCATGTGTGTCACGCAAGACTCGAGGTCGCCCGAGCCGCCCTTTGCCTTTAGACACCCCACCCCCATCCCGCCTCTCTCTCTCTCCCTCTCTCTCTCTTTCTCTCTCTCTCTCTCTCTCACATCACATCGAACAGCAATCCAGAGCGACGCATTCGGTCCTTTGATGTCTTCTCTCCTCTAAGTTTCATCTCATGCAGAGAATGTAAGTCCCACGATCATGCCAGGTCGGTACTATAAACATAATCTGACAGACGCCAATCCCATCTCGCAGCCACTAGACAGACAGTCAGTTAAAAAAAGAAAATGAAAAGGTATACGCTTTGCTGCATCTTGTCACACAAACAACGCAACAAGACAATGGAAGAAGAGCGCGACAGAGACGGGGGGGGGGGGGGGGGGGGGGGGGGGGGGGGGGGCGGAGTGCATGAATGGACGTAGACCATAACGGATGCCAGAGCGCTATGGGTACTCCCTGACGGGGCGTCTGTCAGGGAACCCCTAAGACCATGATCACGTGACGCTGACTCCAGAGAGAAGAAATAAACTTTTTTTTTTGTAGGAATATTGACACAGAGTATCTTATCTCCCCTTTATTGCCCCGTTTATTCTCTATTCGTCAGGATGCATCCAGGCGAGGGGAATGGGTAGACGACTGTAAGCTGCCACTGTTTGTTTGTTTGTTTGTTTGTTTTATTCTGTGTGTTCTGTTGTTTTCACTGAGGAACAAACAGTTTGTTCTGGTCTGTTATTTACGTGTACGACTCCTAACCTCACTTAAGATGCTTATCTTTTTCCTTTTCTTTAATTTTATTTTCTTCGTTTACTTTTCGGTCGATGGACACCCATTACGATGTTCCTGTCGTTTCATGACCTTTAAAAAGAGTAAGACCAAACACGTTGGGTCTTTTAGAGTAACTGTACATCGATCGACACACACAGCATCAGCATCAGCCTGTAGCTCGCACAAAATGGCTGCCACTTTCCGGTCTTAAAGTCATGCAACAGAGAGAGGTGCTCTTTCTTTTCAGATGGGCTAGAATATCCCAGCGACAATTCCTCTGACGAAAGAAAAGACTCTCTTCTTGTAAGACGTCAGTTTTCCTGTCACGTTCTCGTCTTGTCCGGACAACATTTGTTCGCTCATAAAGACTTCCTCCGTAAAAGAATAAACGTTGCTACTGACCGGTTCGGCTTGTGATGTTCACATTATTCTCATCCTCTGCGCGCGCGCGTGAGCGCGCACACTCACCACACACACAAACACAAGCGCGTAAACACAAACACACGCTGGCACACACACACACACACACACACACGCGCGCGCGCGCGCGCGCGCGCACACACACACACACACACACACACACACACACACACACACACACACACACACATGCTCTCACTCACACTCACACACATACAGCACAGAAAAAGATGATGGCAAAATGTACAATCACGATAGCAAGAGGATTATGTAAGATCAAACTTAAAAAGATGTTTATGAAAGTTTTTTTTTTTTTTTTTTTTTCTGAGAACAGCGTTAAAGGATGCTAGGATTCTGGTAAGACGAAATGCCAATAGAAGCTTGTTCTCAAAAAAAAAAAAAAAAAAAAAAAAGGAAAGGAAAGATAGGGGGGGGGGGGGGGGGGGGGGGGGGTTGGGAGGTGAGGTGTAACGGAGGTAACGGAGGAAAACTTGGAAGCAGATTGCTGGTGGCGCAGCTTAGTCAATCACTATATTTCAGAGCTCGTTTTTCCCCCCTCCTTTCAAATAAGAAAGTCCACCATTAAAATTCACACTGTGTCAGTTGTATGACAGCCTAGCGGATGACAGATTGCACCGCCTGCCTAAAGGGGCCTGCAAACTATTCATAGAAGAAAGCATTCTTTCAACCCAACCGTCAAGCACGACAAAATCTTAAAAGGACGGGAATCGTTCATTGACTTGTATATCCTGGGACCCCCTAGGAAAACAGATCTCAGAAAATCGTTTTCTTTCAGAAAAAGGTGTATTTACAGAGTTTGTGTTGAGAGACAAATGATAGTTTTGACGAAGAGAAAAAAAAAAGGGGGGGGGGGGGGGGGGGGGGGGGGGGGGGGGGGGGGGGGGGGAAGAGTCTTCAAAGAGACGTAGGGTCAGGTGGTCTCTGTAAAGATCTTCACTGCCATAATAAGCCGCTTCTATTAAAAGTTTCAGAAACCTGGATGGTCAGCCCTGCTCCTTTTCTTCATCAAAAAAACAAACAAAACGATACGAAATGGAACGGAACGGAACAGAACCGAAACAAAACGAAATACAAAAGAAAGAAAGAAAAAGAAAAAAAAAGAAAGAAAGAAAGAAAGAAAAGAAAATGGAACGGAACCGAAACAAAGCGAAACAAAACGAAACGAAACAAACCGAACCAAACCAAATCAAAACCAAACCAAACAAACGAACAAACGAACAAACAAAATAACATTATAAACAAACAAACAAACACAACAAAACACACTTGCCAGTGCTCGTTTGGTTTCTTCTTACAGGAAGAGATTTGGAGTCGATTTTCTGTCCCTCTCCATTTCTGAACTGTTCTGAACGTAACATCATCATCATGGAGGAAATCACGGAGGGAAAGGGTGCACAACTGTATTTTTCCCCGTCTGGTCATTACCCCAAGCCGGGGAGGAGAGGGGTGAGGAAGCGAGGAAGAGTGTAGGAGGGGGTGAAGAATGAGAATGTGATGGTAGTCCTTTCTTTGAAAACGAAAAAAAAAAAAATCGTCATTATCGCAGCGAATTACGTATGAAACTGAAAAAACACAAAGTTGCAAATAACATTTCGTCGAGTGTGTATGTGTGTGTGTGTGTGTTGTGTGTGTGTGTGTGTGTGTGTGTGTGTGTGTGTGTGTGTGTGTGCGCGCGCGCGAGCGCTCGTGCGTGTGTGTGTGTGTTTGTGCGTATGCGTGTGTATGTGTGTGTGTGTGTGTGTGTGTGTGTGTGTGTGTGTGTGTGTGTGTGTGTGCGCGCGCATGCTCACGGGCATGTGTGTATGTGTTTGCATGAGACTGAGAGAGAGAGAGTGTGTGCATGCGCATGCTAGTGTGTAAATGCGTGTTTAGGTATAGTCATTTTGTGTTGATGTAATAATTCTGTGTGAGCATCTGTGTCGTGCATTTGATTAAAAGTCTGTGGAAGATAATGTAATCGTTTGTTATAAATCATGAATTATATCATGATGATGATGATGATGATGATGATGATGATGATGATGGTTGTTACTGTCGTCGTAGTTGCCATCATCATCATCATCAACATCATTATATCATCATCATCATCATCATCATCATCATCATCATCATCATCAATGCAATCTCGAACTCGCCCATCCATCTACTTTTTCTCCTTCCCAAGGAAGGTGAGTAAATGAATTAGGACATGATGATGCCGATGTCACATTTATCCTAAAAAAAAAAATCTTCCTTAAGTCCACCCAGTCGTGTTCCAGAGGGGAACAAATCATGGCGGATCCAGACCACGACAAGGGCCCACAACTCTGACAGCCGTTCTCCTCCTGCCTCCCAGCACCAAGAGGCGACACAGACAGTTTAATGAAATGGCTGCTTCTCCTTAAGACCACTGAGATTGTCCTTTTTTTATGTTTCATTTTCTGTTTGCTGAGGTTTTAATTACTTTTGTTTCTGTTTCTCTTCTTTTTTTTTTTTTTTACCCCCAGCTATCGGCTTATCCACTTTGCACCTTTCAACAACAGGGGTTTCGCAATTTAATTAATTGTCGTTTGGATTCCTTTCTTTAATAGGACTTCCAGCTTTAAATCGCAGCAGGCACGCGCGCGCACGCGCTCGCGCGCTCACACACACACACACACACACCACACACACACACACACACACACACACACACACGTACATTCGCACGCACACACACACACACACACCACACACACACACACACACACACACACACACACACTGAGACGACAGGGGCAGAAAGAGATAGAGAGGGCAAGCAGAAAGATCAGAGAGAGAGAGAGGAGAGAGGGGGAGAGAGAGAGAGAGAGAGAGAGAGGAGAGAGAGGAGAGAGAGGGAGAGAGAGAGAGAGAGAGTTGTTGATGAACATTTTCCTGTGAACAAGCGGTGACCAACGGAACAACTTAGCAGCCAGCCGAGTGTACTGCTCGTTTAAATCCGTAACTTACTTGCCGATCAGTACTCTCAGAAGATCCATTAGACCGGAAGCATTAGAGGAAGGTAAGACAATCATCACTGAAGGGAGACAATCAGGAGGTAGGGCAGAGAGCTTGTGCCCAGTGATGGACCAGAAGACCCAGATCTCCTCCGAGGGAAAAAATTGATTGAGGATGCTTCTTCTGGTGGATGGTGAAAGATCTCTCTCTCTCTCTCTGTCCCTCCCTCCCTCCCGCCATCTGTGTGTGTGTGTGTGTGTGTGTGTGTGTGTGTGTGTGTGTGTGTGTTGTGTGTGTTGTGTGTGTGTGTGACCCACGCTCACACGTAGGCTACGTAAGACGTGATGTTAAAGGATCGACGCCTACGCTTCAGTATGAACCATGTCTATCACCGGCAGTTTTGTTTGTTTGTTTGTTTGTTTGTTTCGCTAGCTGCTGTGTTTTCATCCATCGAAGACGTTTTTATCCTTGTTTGTAATTTGTTGTTTATAATTTCCTACCTCCATCAAGTTATTTCTTTTTTTTGACGGTTCATCATTATATCTCTATCTATCTATCTATCTACACACACACACACACACACACACACACACACACACACACACACACACACACAACAAATATATATATATATATATTATATGTATATACATATATATTGTCAAAAGAAAGTTCTTGTCACTTTATACTCTGCAAAAATCAAACATGCTGGGTTCTCTATAGTAACTGTTCATCAATCGATACACACAACATCGGAATCAGCCAGTAACTTGCGCAAAATGGCTACCTACTTCACCGACACAAAGCCATGCAACAGAGACAGTGACCTTTCCCTTTCCTGGAACTGAAACCTGCCAAATACGAAGCCACCGAAGAAGACACACCAAACTTTCTCCCATTCCAGACTTTTATTGTCCTGGAGCGTTTTTCTCTTTGTCTGTACTGTAATCGTCTCCCAGTGAAGACTTCCTCCGGGAAAGAAAAAATCAAGGAACGAAGAGATTTCGGCTTGTGGTAATTTTCCCCCCCTATCTATTTGTTTTATTACTTTTTTTTTTTTACTGCCCTAATGACATTATTCACACACACACACAACACACACACACACACACACACACACACACACACACACACACACACACACACACACACACACACACACACACACACACACACACACACACACACACACACACACACACACACACACACTTGTGGTTATATGTTGAATTTGTTTCTTTCTTGTTTATGAGGGCAGGGTGTGTAAAAAAAAACTGGAAAGCTTATCTTTAATCCTCAATAAAGATAATTTTGACTTGACTTCACACACACACACACACACACACACACACACACACACACACACACACACACACATGCGCGCGCGCATACACATATACATATACACACAGAGACCGAAACCAAATAGGTGAAGAAAAAAATGAGTCTTCATAGAGAGACCCTTTATCCACAAAGTTTATATATATATATATATATATATATATATATAATGCTGAACAAATAAGTAGTGGGGGGAAAACAAGTGCAGGTTAACAATTCTTCCATCATTATAGTAATGATTTGGCAAAGATTAGAAATTGAGAGGGAAAAAAAAAATTGAAGATGAAATAAATGGGAAAATGTATATCATAAATATGAAAACCCCTTCACTAGCTGCATGAGGAAACTATCGCAATCCCTCCCGAAGACAGATCTATATGTGTCGCCTGCTCCGAGGCCTTTCGTCCGCTGGACGATAATATATATTATCGCTGCGAGCGCAGATAGTTTCTATTAAAAGTTCCAGAGCTTGCAAAGAACGGTCACTGCAGCATTCTTTTTCATCCAAGAACACAAACACAGCAACTACACAAACTTTGTAGTGTAGTGCTCATTAAGCTTTGTCCAACAAGAAGAGAGGTCGGGTCGATTCATCCCCTTCCTCTCCCTCTCCGTCTCCGAACTACTCTGAATGTATCATCATTATGAAAGAGATCATGATGACATGGGATGCACGAGTTATCTTCTCCTCCTCTTCTGGTCATTCCTCTAGGAGTGTGTGTGTGTGTGTGGGGGGGGGGGGGGGGGGGGGGGGGGGGGGGGGGGACCAGGGTTGGGCAGAAGGGTAAAGGCGGGTGATGGTGATGGGCATTTTTTTTTTTTTAAAACAGAACAAAACGTCGCGCTAATCGTGGTAATTTAGGCATTGGGCTGCCGTGCTTTGCCAGTAATATTTTCGTCGTGTGTGTGTGTGTGTGTGTGTGTGTGTGTGTGTGTGTGTGTGTGTGTGTGTGTGTGTGTGTGTGTGTGTACGCAGGCGCACGCACGCACGCGCTTGCTTGTGTGTGTGTGTGTGTGTGTGTGTGTGTGTGTGTGTGTGTGTGTGTGTGTGGTGTGACGCGCGTATCCGTGTTGGGGAATTACTGTGAGCAATTAGTGAGGGTGTAAGATCCAGCCTAATGAATATGCACGAGTAGCATAAAATGTTTGCCGTTAACATTATAGTTGTTATATGATTTCTAATCATTATGGTTGATAAAAAAAACAACCTTAATGTTCCCCGTGCCTTAGCATTATAATATCATCAACATTATACATACATTTTTGCGTACTAATTTTGTCATTATTATAACAGATAGTGTAGTACATCATATATTTCAAGAGTATTCTCCCTTCACACACACACACACACACACACACACACACACACACACACACACACACACACACACACGCACACACATATACAACACGAATGATGTCTGTTAATTAACAGCTCTACTATTTCCCTTCCTTCTACCCCCACCCCCTCCCCAAAAACCTATCGGCATAACCGTTCAGTCGCAATCCTCCCCGCACATGCATCCACCCCAACCCACCCCACCCCACCCTACCCCACCGCACCCCGTCGAGCTACGCATCCAATCCCAAACCTCCCATCCACTTTTTCCCTTCACGGATTACGAAGGGTAATCACGAAACAGAAGACAATGCTGCAGACGGCTCGTTCACGCTAAATGCCTCTGTAAATCCCACCCAATGGAATACTGGGAGGAAAAAAATGGCGGATTCAATCCACGACTGGGGGCTGGAATAGCTCAGTGGTAGAGCGCCGGACTCGTAATCTTGGGGTTGCAGGTTCGAATCTTCGCCGGGCCGTTTCGGTACAGGGGGGATTTTTTTCCCTCGGAGTTAACATTGGTTCTGACTCCATTTTAACATTGGTTCTGACTCCATTTCCCATACAGTCCTTCGAATGAGACTATAAACCGAGGTTCCGTGTGTGAACGCACGCATAACATCTTGCACACACGTAAAATCCCATCACCAACTTTCGGAAGAGGAGGCCAGTTTGGCCGTTCGTATGGATGACACGTTACACATAGCATGCACCTTCCCCGAAGATGGAATATGGCTGCCTTAATGGCGGGATAAGAAAAAGGTCATACACACAAAACTCCACTTTCTTTGTTGGGTAGATAGGTTTAAGCCTTGCCTGTCTATACAGGGAGTGTCTGCAGGAGTATCAGCCTGCGTAAAAAAAAACAAAAAAACGAACAAACAAACAAAAATCCACGACTGCGCCCAGACCTTCGCTATCCAATGCTCCTCTCTGCCTTCGATCACAAAGTGATGCCGACAGTTGAATGAAACGGCTGCTTCCCCACAGGACGAGAGGGAATTGTCTTCTCTTTTTATTTATCTTGTCCTTACACCTCTTCTCTTTTAGTTTGTTTTCATTGGGGGCTTTTAATCACTTGCGCGATTCCACATTTAATTTTTCTTCTTATTTTTTTTTTCTCCACCTGTCCGCTTTCTCCGCCTGTTTCTTTCAATTGTAGCGTTTTACAATTTCATCACTTACCATTTGGATTTCTTTTTCGATCGATTTCCAGCCTATCAATGTGGCTGTTCACACAAACATGAGCTCACACGCGCGTGCGCGCGTGCACGCGCGCATGCACACATACACACGTACACAGAGAGAGAGAGAGAGAGAGAGAGAGAGAGAGAGGGGTGGAGGTCTAGACAGACAGACAGAAAAATAAACAGAGGCGGACAGAGAGAGAGGGGGGAGACAGACAGACATTCAGACAGAAAGATGGAGGGGACACACACACCACAGACAGACACACACACACACACACACACACAAACACACACACCCACACACACACACACACACACACAGAGAGAGAGAAGAGAGAGAGGAGAGAGAGAGAGAGAGGAGAGAGAGAGAGACAGACAGACAGACAGACAGACAGACAGACAGACAGACAGACAGAGAGAGACAGAGGCAGAGAGAGACAGAGACAGAGACTGAGACAGAGAGAGACACAGAGAGAAATCCTACCGCTCCTACAAATCTCAGATTTTCTTGCCAGACGAGACAGCAACGAGCTCTATTAGAGAGAAAAAAAAAACATCAACGGGAGGTAAATGTATGCCACAAGAATGGCAACGAAAGACAACCATCATTGAAGGGAGACAATCAAGAGGAAGGGGAGAAAGAGCCCTGTGCCAGTTATTGTATGAAAATAAAACCCTAAATCTTCTCAAAGGTGAAGATTGAAGTATTTTCTCTCTCTCTCTCTCTCTCTCTCTCTCTCTCTCTCTCTCTCTCTCTCTCTCTCTCTCTCTCTCTCTCTCTCTCTCAATACAAAAATATGACAACTGAAGTTAAGTTTTAATTTAGGAGCATAGTGCAGAAACATTTCCATACGGACAAGAAATTGAAACAATTTCATACAGTGCAGAAACATTTCCATACGGACAAGAAATTGAAACAATTTCATACAGTGCAGAAACATTTCCATACGGACAAGAAATTGAACAATTTCATACGTTAAAGCAAGGCTTTAAAAGTTTGTAGTTCATCATGACCTGCACATACGTTAGTAACAAATCATTCGTCCACGCTCCCATATGCCCGCTCAGACCCCCCCCAGAGAGAGAGAGAGAGAGAGAGAGAGAGAGAGAGAGAGAGAGAGGAGAGAGAGAGAGAGAGAGAGAGAGAGAGAGAGAGAGAGAGAGAGAGAGGGGAGAGAGAGAGGGGTAGGGGGGGGTACGAAGATAAGGAGTAATGAACAGAGAAAAAAAAATCTATGACATTCATATCTAATACGAAATCAGTGCATAACGGAACAAGAACGTGCATCGTGGTATATTAGACTGCCAGTGAATACCACTTGCACAGAAAATACCTTCATAAAGACAGGTCATTTGACAATATGAAAACAGTGTAGACGAATCAGTGAGTTGATAGTGATTTTCAATCGATTATGGATGCCATTGATTTAGTCATAACGTCTACTGTCGTGGTCGGACAGTCTGAACTGACGGTGAAGTACACCATAGGGTTCTTTGCTGATATAAGTTGATTCGACATTCAATGGTTGGGTTGGTTTAGCTTCGTCCAGTGTTGACTGGGTTGAAATGGCTAGAGGTGGCTGCTTTGATTATTGAAGCCATTGAATTGATTTGGATTGGTTAGGGTCGGATTGAGTTGATTTGGTTCGGTTGGTTTTGGTTCTGGATTGCTCTGCATTGCTTTCATTTGCTATGCTTTGGGCCAAAGTGGTTTGATTTGGATACGGGTGGGAATAGAAGAGTGTGGTTTGGATTGGTCAGAGCTGCATTGATTTATTTTTGTCTTGAATTTTCATTGGACTGGATTTGATTGCCTGGATCATTTTGGCTTTGCTTTCGGGTTTTGTTGTCCATTTTCATTCCCATTCCATTTGGATTTCCGTGCATTTCTTTAACCTTTCGGTTAAACTATCTACCAGGCAGAACAACAACCGAAAAAAGGTCAAGATGGGATGGAAAGATTTCTTAATAAACTACATTGGCTGGAAGTGATTCACAACTCATTTAACTCTTTCAAAATAATTAGTATAACTTCTGTTCGTTTTATCAAGCCCCCCCCCCCCCCCCCCCCCCCCTAACCTCGTGTCCTCCTCCCTCACCCCCTTCCCTCCCAAAGTATTTCTGAAGCTTAGCTGACAGGTTCCCTTTAGAAAGCTAGAAATGACTTTTGAAACTTTTCCTGCACAGCTCTCAATCTGCATTTCCTGACTATTCTGACCATATCCCCGTCGTGGAGAATACCATTGCCAGCAGGGGAGACAACCTTTACTCTTCCTCCTCCGGTCACTCTGAATTGAGGGGGGCGGTAATTTCCTCCAGAGTGAGGCCAGTCCTCATTGTCGCCAATTATGCAGAGAACTAGCAAGGCTGGGCGAGTGGTCCTTTCACACCGGGTGTATCCGGTGATCTTTCGCCGGCTGTCTGTCTGACTGTCTCCCTGTCTATTTGTCTATTTACTGTCTGTCTGTCTGTCTGTCTGTGTCTGGCTTTCTGTCCTTCTGTGTAAGAAAGAAGTGCGTGCGTGTGTGTGTGTGTGTGTGTGTGTGTGTGTGTGTGTGTGTGTGTGTGTGTGTGTGTGTGGTGTGTATGTTGTGCGTGTGTGTGTGTGTGTGTGTGTGTGTGTGTGTGTGAGTGTGAGTGTGTTTATCTGTCTGTTTGTTTATCTGGTGTTTGTTTGAGTGTATCCATTGGGTATTACATTAAGTGTAAGCCTGAATGCTGTGGGTAATTAGAAGTAAAGATAGAGAAGCTCAACAAAGACACACACTATTATTATTATTATTATATCATATAATTATTATTGCTATTATTATCATTATTATATACTATATCATCATCATCATCATCATCATCGTCATTGTCGTCGTTGTTGTAGTTGTTATTCCTGCTTGAATATTATGAGTAGTATCATATTAGTATTGTTAATAGTAGTTGTTGTATGAGCAGTAAGAGTACTATAATAATGATGATGTGATGATTATGAAGACAACAATGATAAAGCAGCATGTCACGTAGTTCAGAACTCCCTCTTTTGACCTGTGATCAACATTCCTACCTGCTTATAGTTCTTTATTGAGAAATCTCCCCCCCCCCCCCCCCCCACCACCCTCCCCACTTTCTTGTCAGTATACTACTCCAGTTGCAACCCTCCCCACCCCCACAACCCCATCATCCACCCATAACTACCTATCCACCTTTTGCCCCCCACTCAAAGGACAGAGTGTACAAATGAAACAGAACAGAATGATACAGACGTTTCATTTATCCCAGATCCCTCAGTAAATCTGCCCACTTGTTTTACTAGGGAAAAGTCATGATGAATCCAAACCACGACCATACCCAACCTTTACCACCCAGTATTTTCTTCTTGCCATCCATTAAAAAAAGTAACACAGCGAGTTCACTAGAATGGCTGTTTCTCCTCAAGACGAGTGAACATCTCCTCCTTTTCACTTCTTCTCCTCGATTGCATCGCTGGTGTTTTTGTTTTGCATTTCGTGAGATTTTCACAATCACTGGCACTCCCTCTCTCTCTCTCTCTCTCTCTCTCTCTCTCTCTCTCTCTCTCTCTCTCTCTCTCTCTCTCTCTTCAATTGTCAGCTTTGCTCGCTTGCACCATTCGTTGGCGGGCTTTCGCAATTTAATTTGTCATCAGTTCGTTTTTTTGTTTTTTTTTGATTGGATTTCCAACTTATGCACATGCACGACAGCTTACACACACACACACACACACACACACACACACACACACACACACACACACACACACACACGCGCGCGCGCGCGCGCGCGCGTATGCACACAAACTTACAGACACAGATGAAAAAAGCTCCAGTGAACTAACTGTGTATAACTATCGGTGAAACTTAACTATCCGAATCGACTGCTCATAATTATACACCCGAGATTTACTCGCTGCATGCGACAGCCAGGACCTCCTTGAGAGAGGAAACATTACACTGAGGTAACGGGATACCACAGGCGACAGACACGACTACCGCCATTAAAGGGAGACAATCAGGAGGCAGGGCAGAGGGCCTGTGCCAGTAATTGACGGGAAAACTAGATCTCCTCCGAGAAAAGATTAATTCAGGATGGCATCTTCTTGTGGGTGGTGAGAATTGTCTCTGTCTTTTGTCTCTGTCTGTCTGTCTGTCTGTCTGTCTGTCTGTGTCTGTCTCTCTCTCTCTCTCTCTCTCTCTCTCTCTCTCTCTCTCTCTCTCTCCCCCCCCCCTCCCTCCCCCCCCTCTCTCTCTGTCTCGCAATAGTGTACCATTGTCAAGAGAGAAAGAGGCATTGATATTGACTTAAGTTTAAACGCCCAGGCAGCTGACTCGCAGCACAAACAAAACAAAAAAATTGAAAGTAAAAGGACTTATTATATATAAAACACAAAAAAAATCTGATAACTTTAATCCAGCGCTTAATTTTTGAGCGGATTATAAACACGTTAAATATGGACTGAAAATTGAAATGTATTTTGCATCCAAGAAAGGCTTTACACACACACACACACAAACACACACACACACACACACACACACACACACACACACACACACACACACACGCACTCATGCACGCACGCACGCACACACGCACACCTACTTTTCAAATGAACTTTTCAGCGAATGACGAAAACGAGTGTGTATCTTGTGGTACCACAGA
The DNA here is from genome assembly GCA_016801955.1 of Conus betulinus. Classification (NCBI taxonomy): domain Eukaryota; kingdom Metazoa; phylum Mollusca; class Gastropoda; order Neogastropoda; family Conidae; genus Conus; species Conus betulinus. Next base: position 388,826 of record JADBJO010001523.1, read on the forward strand.
CGGCTTTTCAGGGCGACACGAACAAAATCATACTAAAATAGCCAAATAATCCGACCCAGAAGAACTGTAGACAAATCATTGTTAAGATAAGTCTCTGCAAGTTGACAGTTCTGCATATCGATTTCGGATGTCATTGAGGAAACTGTTTTGTGACCACTGATTTAATAGTCAATCAAACCATGACACTGCGTTCAAACTTTGACTTGACTTGATTTACACATTTTGGATTGGTTGTTTGGATCTGGCATGATTGGATTTGATAGGCGAGGGTTGGAATGATTTGGATTTAGGTTTCATTAAATTGATTTGGATTAGTTTGGATTGGATTGAATTGATTTGGGTTACTGGTTCTGGTGCTGGACAAACTTGGATTAGTTTAGTTTCAGTTGCTTTGAGTTAAACTGATTTGATTTGAAACACGTTTTTGTTTGGGGGTAGGCATTTTACGTGGTTTGGATTGATCTCATTTGCATTGGTTCATTCTTGTCTTGCATTTCGTTAGACTGATTGCGATGAGCTTTGATTCGCTTCTGGTTTTGTGCTCGTTTTCGTTTTCCGCTGTCCTTTTCATTCTGCTGGGTTTTCCATATATTGCTTGAACTTTTCAGTCAAAACAGTCTACCAGGTGTAACAGAAAAAAAGGTGGGGCGGGAAAGGGATTTAAGAGGTCTGTGAACAAAATGCACCAGCTGGAAGCGATCAGCAACTCATATGATTCGTGTAGAACAATCAGTGTACCTTCTATTAGTCTTATTAAGGGACCCCACCACCACCACCACCCCAAGGCTCCCACTTTCACCACCCACCTTCCAAAAAATATTCGTAAGGATCAGCAGGCTTGCTTTAGAAAGCTAGAAATAACTTCGAAACCATGTCTGTACAGCTCCTAGTTTTTATTTCTTAACCGTTCTAATCATATCATCATTACGAAGAGATGCCAAGGTCAGGAAGGGGAAGCAACCTTAAATTGAGGGGCGGTAATTTCCTCCAGAGTGAGGCCAGTCCTCTTTGTCACCAATTATGCAGAGAACTTAGCAAGGCTGGCCAAGTGGTCCTTTCACACCGGTGTATCCGGTGATTCCTCCCCCCCCCCCCCTTCTCTGTCTCTGTCTATCTCTGTCTGTCTCTCTCCCTCTCATGGCATCATTCTATCCCTATGTCCTTTTGGCACTGTT
>JADBJO010001523.1:395000-400000 GCA_016801955.1 Conus betulinus
TCTCTCTCTCTCTCTGAGCTCGCGCTCTCTCTCTCTCTCGTCTATCTCTCTCTCGTCTCGCGTTACGTACATGTGTCTGTCTATCTGTTCGTTCTGTCTGTCTGTCTTTCCCTCTATCCCCACTCCCCCACCCCCCCGGCCGTCCCTGTCTGTCTTCGTGTCTGCCCCACTCCACTGCATTTTATCTACTCTCTCGTCTCTCTCTCTATCTCTCTCTCTCCTCTGCGTCTCTCTCTTCTCTCTCTCTCTCTCGTCTGCTCATTTGTTTCTCTCATCTCTCCTCTGTCCTCTGTCTTATCTCTCTCTTGCTTTGACTCTACCTCTGGCTTGTCTGTGTCTGCTGTCTCTGTCTGTCTGTCTGTCTCCATCTCTGTCTCTCTCGTCTTCTCGCTCTATCTCTCTCTCCTCGGTCTCATCCCTCCTCTCTCTATCTCTCTTCTCTCTCTCTCTCTCCCTATCTGCCGCTCTCCGCGCATCGCTCGGGGCGCGTCTCGGACATTTTCTCAGGTGTTGAGAGAGAGAATAGGCACTGCATTGACTTGCCTTTGTTTAGAGAATGCGAGCGCACGGGCAGCTGACACACAATGTAAACAAGCAAAAAAAAGAAAAAAAATTCTGGAAATAAAGATGACTAATTGTTTTTATTTTCACCGAAAAGGAATAGAAAATATGACAATTGATTAATTTGAAGTCGAGTAGCTTTTTAAATTTTGAACGTAAATACTAACGCTCAACAGGGATGGGCATTGAAAGATAATTTACAGTGTGAAAAATTGCTTTCAGAATTACTAGTTCATCAAATAACACATGCTACTAATTAAAAACAGACACCAAACACACAAACAATACACACGACACCACGACGCGCGCGCGCGCGCGCACAGCACGCACACACACACACAAACAACACAGATACAGACCTACACTCGCGCTTCATTGGTACAACTTAGCAGCCGAGTCTATCGCTCCTGTAAATCCCGAGATTTACTTGCCGCCTGAGACAGAAAAGATCCATCCATTAGAGAAGAAACATTAAAGGGAAGTAACTGGACGCTACAAGAGTAACAATGAAAGACAGTCATCATTGAAGGGGAGACAATCGCCAAGCAGGGCAGAGAACCTGTCCTAGTAACTGACCGGAAAAGCTAAATCTCTTCTGAGGTAAAGATTGATTCGGGATGGCTTTTTCTGGTGGGTGGTTAAAGATTGCTCTCTCTCTCTCTCTCTCTCTCTCTCTCTCTCTCTCTCTTTCTCTCTCTCTCTCTCCTCTCTCTCTCTCTCTCTCTCTCTCTGTGTGTGTGTGTGTGTGTGTGTGTGTGTGTGTGTGTGTGTGTGTGTGTGTGTGTGTGTCCCTTTCCGTCTCTTTTCGGTTGCCTGTCCATCTGTCTGTCTGTCTGTCTATCTGCCTGTCTGTCCCTGTCTCTGTCTGTCTGTCCGCCCCCCTCCCACACCCCACCCCCACCTCTCTCTCTCTCTCTGTCTCTCTTTATGCGAGTCAGTGTCAATGCCCATAGAGAAAGAGGGCACCAGTACTGACTTTGATTTAACGGTCAAACAGCTTAACCATGGTACGAAAAACACGGCAAAACAAAGCCAAACGAAGAAAGACATGTAAAAACATGTGTGCAGGAAGGGAAGCCCAGCTTATGTTAGTATAAAAGTGTGACCAGAAACATTTTCCCAAGTAAGTAAGTGGGAATCACAAACATATCTATGCATGGAAGCAGGGCTTTAAGAATTAGTAACACTTCATCACGTTCACAGATATTATTGATAGATTACTGAGACCGAGAGAGAGAGAGAGAGAGAGAGAGAGAGAGAGAATGTGTGTGTGTGTGTGTGTGTGTGTGTGTGTGTGTGTGTGTGTGTGTGTGTGTGTGTGTGTGTGTGTGTGTGTGTGTGCAGATTGCCCACATGGCTAAAGGGAACCTCTTTTGATTGCTTTTTTACTAAAGCTGACATACTTGCCCCACTAAAAAGATCCATTTACAACCACCACATCTATCGACAGAGATGTTAATTACAAATGTCGTCATCATCGCTAAAGTGTAATAATATAGCCGATTTCACAGTCACTCTGGCGTATACCATCGACCACTGCTTTAACCACACACAATTTCCTAACGTCTTTTAAGCAGCAAAAAATAAAAATAAATAAAATAATGAATACATAAATAAAATAAAATTAAAGAACATAAAAAAAAACATAAAAAAAAAATAACAAAAAAAAAAAAAAACACCCCAAAGATCGAAACCACAATATAAGAATTCTTTATTTATCGCCGAAGCGCATTGAATATGTGAACAGAAACCACACAGAAACACACAACATGAGAGTTCTATATTGATCGCAGAAGCGCTTTAAAGATGTGAATAGAAAACATACAGAAACACACAAAGTATGTGAGAAGACAGCAGCTGGCTCTTTAAGATTAGGACGGTGATGGACATGTTCATATTGGGGGCCTAAGCATAGCAAAGAGTGTTTTTAAGGCCGTGTGCTGCATTGTCGCAGAGTCTAACTGCTGTTCATAAGAGAGATGAGAGAAGAGAGAGAGAAGAGAGAGAGGAGAGAGAGAGAGAGGAGAGAGAGAGAGAGAGAGAGGAGAGAGAGAGAGAGAACGAGAGGGAGGGAGTATTTGATATACGGAAGAAAAGTTGCAGTGAAGTCACGGTGAGCCATCGGCACACAGCTGAACCAGGGAGTCTCATGCGCCTGCAGATCCGACATCTACTTGCCACCCTGAGCAGCCAAGACATCAATTAGAGAGGAAACATTAGAGGGAAGTAACACTGGATGCCCACAAAGAGAGAGAGACAAGAACAGCCAGCCATCATTGAAGGGAGACAATCGCGAGGCAGGGCAGAGAGGCCTGTGCCAGTAATTGGCTGGAAAAACCTAGATCTCGGCGGCAAAAGACTGGGTCAGGATGCTTGCTTTCTGGCGGGTAGTTGAAGGGTTCCGCTCTGTCTCTGACGCTGGTTCTGCCTGTCAGTCCGTCTGTCTGTCCGTCCGTCCGTCTGTTTGTCTGTCTTTATGTCTGTTTGTCTGCCTGTCTTGTCTGTTTTTGCCTGCCTTTCTGCCTGCCTGCTTGTCTGTCTGTTAGTCTATCTCTATGTCTCTCTCTGTCTCTGTCTCTGTCTCTCTCTCTCCTCTCTCTCTCTCTCTCTCTCTCTCTCTCTCTCTCTCTCTCTCCCCTCTCTCTCAGTTGTGTATCGGTGTCAATGCCCAGAGAGAAACAGGCATCGACACAGACTTTGGTTTAATGCACAAGCAGCTGAGCCACGGCCAAGTGAAAAGCGAAATCGAAGAAAATGACTAACCTATAAATATAATACAAAACCATAGCAACAGCAGTACAGCTCTCAATTTCCATGCGTGATATACAAACATACAAATGGGTTTTTAAAACTGGAAGCTATTTAAACAGTGTGAAGAAGGGCTTTAATTAAGGGTTAGCAGCTTTTCATTATGTGCACAGATATTAGTAATAAATGAGAGAGAGAGAGAAAGAAGGAGAGAGAGAGAGAGAAGAGAGAGAGAGAGAGAGAGAGAGAGAGAGAGAGAGAGAGAGAGAGAGAAAGAGAGAGAGAGAGCGACAGAGAGAGAGAGAAAGATTTATAATTGGGTTGTTTGGGTTTCTTTTGGACTAGATTGGGTTGAACTGGGTTGGATGTTTTCTGTATTACCTTCAATTGATTTGCATTGATTTCGTTTGCAATGAGTTGATCTTGAATGGTTGGTTTCGGTTGTGGAATCATCCACTGGGGGTGATCTGGATCAGTTTTGGTGTGCTTTGGTTTGATTGGAATAAGTTGTTGGTTCTGGATGAGCTGTTTGTCATTTGGACTGGTTTGAATTGCGTTGGAATGTTTCTGCCTTGGATTTCATTAAAGCTGATTTTTTTTGTTTGCTGGGGTTTGGGATTCTTGATGGTGATCGTTTGTTTCCGTCTTCCTTCTCATTCAGGTTTGTTTGGACGCTTTGGTTCAACAATTCAGAAAAAAAAAAATCTGTCGAGCAGGGTACAAAAGGAAGAGGACAATGCCAGGAAGATATTGAAAGGTTTATTAACAGAATGTATCTGCCGGATATGATCAACAATTCCCGTGATTCTTTCAGAGAAAATAATGTACATCGTGTTCTTCTCACCAAGGACTTTTCACTCTACCAGTTCCACCCTCCGCCTTCCAAAAAGGTTCCTAAAAAGATGAAACCAGTTCTGAAAACTCTCAGTCTGTACTTCCTAACCATTCTAATCACTTCACCATTATGGAGAGTAGCACGGCCAGGAGGGGAGACAACCTTTGCTTTTCCTCCCCCAGTCCTTCCAAATTGAGGGGCGGTAATTTCCTCCAGGGTGAGGCCAGTCCTCATTGTCGCCAATCATGCAGAGAACTAGCAAGGCTGGGCAAGTGGTCCTTTTTCACCAGCGTTTTCGGTGATTCTTTCGCCGTCTGTCTGTTTGCTTGTCTGTCTCTCTGTGTTTTTCTCTGTCTGTCTGTCGGTCTGTTCGTCTATTTCTCCATGTTGGCATCGGAGGGAATGAAATGGTTGATCGTTGGCCAAGAATGCCACAAGAGAGAAACTGTCCAACATATATATCCCCTGTTCAGATCTGAAACCCCAAATTAACGATTATGTCAGAGACCTCTGGCAGGAGGACTGGAATACACAGACGGATAACAAACTCTTTCAGATCCGTCCAAACCTTAAGGAGTTCCTCTCTTCTCTTCTACGTCTGGTGGTCGTAAAGAAGAAACAGTTCTGTGCCGGCTGCACACCGGCCATTCGTATTTTACCCATTCATACCTTTTAAAGAGTGAAGAAGCTCCGTGGTGCATTCCATGTCATGTGCCACTCACAATGAAACATATTCTTTTAGAGTGTTGGGACTTGCACGATGTGAGACACAAACATTTTACAGCAGATTCCATGAAAACCTTGTTCAGAGATGTTCCGCCTGACGCGATCTTTGAGTTCTTGAAAGAGATTAACA
>JADBJO010001523.1:412500-416931 GCA_016801955.1 Conus betulinus
TGACTATTTGTTTGTTTGCTTGTTTACATTTTTGTTAATTATTGTTAATGATGATGACGATTTTTCTTTCCATTTTTTTTTAAACCGCATTAAAGGTTTAAAACAAAAATTCTATCCCTTCTATGCCTTCTTAACATGCTCTTACCACAATCTCTCTCGAGTTGAAAGTCACTTTGCTAGTTATTAAAAGGCATGGGATTTTTTGCACAGCTCTGTGTTGTTGTATTATAGTCACATAGTTTGCCAGCGTTGTGTATTTCGTTTCCTTCCTTCCTTTATCTATCCTGCTTGCCCTTTACTCACTCCAGTTGTCTCCCCTCTCCCCACTCCCACCCATCCACCCCCGCCCATTTCCTACCCATCTTCCCCCCACTCCCGCCCTCCCCCCTCCTCTTTATCCCCCATCCTTAAAAAAAAAAAGTGACTTGGTCTGGTGTGAAAATAATTGCATTTGTCAGATGTCTACAGTCGTCACCTGTGTATGTGACAGGACATTAAACAGAATTCTGTCCAACCACGTAGCCTGGGTACCCCACTAGCCGTTTCTTATTTGCTGTTGTTTGCTGCTGCTGCTGCTGCTCCTGTTGCTGCTGCTGTCGTTGTTGTTGTTGTTGTTGTTGTTGTTGGCTTTCTTCTTTTCTCCTCTACTTCTGCATCTTTTTCGTCTTTCTTCTTCTTCTTCTTTCTTCTTCTTCTTCTTCTTCTTTTTTTCTTCTGTTTTTCTTTCTTCTTTTTTTTCTTCTTCTTCTTCTTTTCTTCTTCTTTCTTCTTCTTCTCCTCTTCTTCTTATTCTTTTCCTCCTCTTTCTTCTTCTTCTTCTTTTACCTCCTCCTCCGCCTTCGTCTTCTTCCTTCCTTTCCTTCCCTCCTTACTTTCTTTTGTTTATCTTCTTGTTCGTCTTATTCCGCTTCTCGTCCTTGTTCTTCTTCTTCTCGTTTACTCTGAGGGGGCATGGGATGAGTGAATATGAGGATTGCCGCCCACACAGGCATGAGGAAAAAAGTCCGCGAATATCCTTGATGAAGACACTTGGAGCTCCGGATTTGCATGCACAATGATTCAGAGGAGGAGGCAGGAGGAGGAAGAAAGAGCGAAAGAAAGTTGGAAGGGGGAGAAACAAGCAAACAATCATAACAGTAAAATAAATCACATTTCACGGGAGCAGTATCCGCCAAATATGAATGAGCTAAAAGCGCTTCGTGATTTATATGTATTGTAAGATATACATGTTCCTACTCTCTTAACACCTGTGGGTGTACTGCCATGCACACATCCATCCATCTACCTATCCGTTTATTCATCCATCCACCCATTCATCCACCCATTCATCCACCCATCCACCCACCCATCCATCCATCCATCCATCCATCCATCCATCCACCCACACCACCCCACCCATCCATCCATCATCCATCCATCCATCCATCCACCCTCCCCACCCACCCACCCACCCATCCATCCATCCATCCATCCATCCATCCATCCACTAAAAAAAGATGCATCAATCTACAGCCTATATATACACACAATTCCTTTACACAGCGCACATAAACCATTACATAACATACCGTCCAACGAATGGTTTTCATGACTTAAATGACTCTTGATTGATTCATCCATAAAGCAGAAACGAAGTAAAAAGTAAATTGAGGAAATTGTGATCAGTGAGAACACAACACCGCTTCTGAACATAACACACACATACATCCTCTTACTTCAAGCAAAATCTTCCCCATCCCACTTTTTCACCCTTCCACTCGCACCGGCAACCCACAAGCTCTGTTCCCCCCATCTCTCCCTCACACATCACACACACACACACACACACACACACACACACACACACACACACACACACACACACACAACACACACACACACACACAAACGCGGCGCGCGCGCACAACACACACACACACACACACACACACACACACACACACACACACACACACACACACACATACAGAGACACACATACAATGACAAAAATGGCACATGTTAGGAAGTTACTCAAGGTCTGACCAGCCCGTTGGGGCTAATGCGTAGGTCAGACATCTGCTAAGTCGTAGCCACGTGACCCTCTCTTCAATTCTCTCATCTTAGCACTCATTCATTTATCCATCAGCTTAAAATCATGTGCAGTGTGGTCTCAAAACTTAGCAGATGTGGTGCAGCGTGTATGGACTAGTCCGCAAGCAGTGACGCCTTGATGAAATTGAAACTGAAACTGAAATTCTCTCTCTCTCTCTCTCTCTCTCTCTCTCTCTCTCTCTCTCTCTCTCTCTCTCTCTCTCTCTCTCTCTCTCTCTCAACGAATCTTCCAATCTCTTACGCGGACACATATTCAGTCCTCGCCAAACTCATCGAGAACAGGAAGTAGGAGATGAGGAAACGAGAATCCAAAAACAAAGAAAATCGAATATACAGAAGTCGTACATGTGTTCTGTCGTTCGTCATTCACTTAGTGTTGTCGTTGCTGTCGATGTTGTTGTTGTTGAAGTTGTTGTTTTTGTTGTCGTTTAGTTAGAAAAAACATTTTTGAAAGGGGAGGGGGAAGCGAGGAGTTCGGAGTTCGGGAGGGGGGGGGGGGGGGGGGGGGGGGGGCGGGGGGTAAAGGTGTTCCACGTATTAACGTACAGAAAGCGAAAAGATCTGTGACAGAAAGAGGTTAATTGCAGGTAGGGAGTTTGTGGAGTTCCCACTGAAGGAGTGAGAATGAGGCGAGAAAGTCAACAAAATAAGCGCTGTTCGGGCAGATAAATAGAAACAGTTGCATAACACATGGGAGAAAAAAAAAACTAGAAGGAAGGAAGGAAGGAAGAAAGACAGGAAGACAGCAAGGAAGGAAGGAAGGAAGGAAGAAGGAAGGAAGGAACAATTGATCAAACAAATAAACAACAACAACAACAAATGAATGAGCACGAACATAAAGCAATACGTAAGAAGTAAGGAGTTAACCCAAACGAACAAACGACGGGGAAAAAAAATAATCGAATTGAATGAATGATAAATGAATGAATGAATGAATGAATGAATGAACGAATAAATGAATGAACAAACGAATAAATGAATGAACAAACGAAACGAACGAATGAATGAAAGAATGAATGAACGAATGAATAAATGAATGAATGAATGAATGAATGAACGAATGAATAAATGAATGAATGAATGAATGAATGAATGAATGAATGAATGATGAATGACTGAATTTCAATTTCAGCTCGGAATCTCGCTTTGCGATGAAGAAATGGTTGGAACAAAGAAGGACCCTGCCTTTTCAAATCAGGCAACGGTTAAACACTACCCCCCACAATGGCAAGAAAATAATTATGATGACCACAACACCAGAGAAAAGCCCAGGACAACGTCATTGATAGGAAGGGAGATGGGAAGGGGGACGGGAGCTGGAGGAAACGATGATGAAGACGATGATGACGATGACCGTCACGGCGACAACTATGACGACAAAGGCGACGCTGATGATAGAAAAAAAGAAAAAAAAAAGAAAACAACAAATCAGCAACGAAAATCAAACTAGCATACAGAAGCAAGCAGACAACAACAACAAAAAAAAAAAAAGAAAAAAAAATTGGGAGGCAATTTTAGCCGGAAAAAATCGCCTTTAGTGCGATTTTATAGAAAACACCGTCACCCACAAAGCACATAGATGACAATGCCAAAGCCAAATCAAACACACACACACACACACACACACACACACACACACACACACACACACACACACACACACACACACACACACACACACGCTCACACACACACATGCGCGCGCGCGCGTTCGCACGCAGGCACGCACACACGCAGGTACGTATGCACACACACACACACACACACACACACACACAACACACACACACACACACACACACACACACACACACACACACACACATACCGTTCACTTTGAAAGAGAGTCAACACATTTTAAAACAAACAGCTTGGGAATATTTCAGAAATGGGCAGAACAAAGCTCTTACTCATGTTCAGACACAAAATAACCCTACAAAATGCATATGCGGGGAAACAAAACTGACAAGAGATCATGTTTTGTTCGAATGTGTGCCTCTCAAGGCATTTCTGCCACATTTATCAGGCATGTCTGTGACAGATATTTTTTTCTGATATTGATTTTGCTTTGAAAGTTACTTTCTGCTTGATTTGTAGTCCAGTCAGGTATTTGCTTTAATCTGATATTTGTTAGTGAGTGTAGGTTTGTTTGTTTATTCGTTTGTCTGATTGTTTCCTGATGTTATGTACACCACCCTCCGCTCACTTCCCCCCCCCCCCCCCCCCCCCCCCCCACACACACACACACACTTGTATGCAACATGAACAAACTCTATCTATCTCCCTCTATTTGTCTGTCTATCTCTCCTTTTCGTCTAATATCACATAGTTTGTGAA
>JADBJO010001523.1:417641-432641 GCA_016801955.1 Conus betulinus
GAGTGAGAGTGCAGAGTATGAGAGATGACTTGCAGAGAGAGAAGTTACGCCGGGAGGACGAGAGAGCTTTGCGAGTGATGAAGAGCGAAGCACGGAGGGCAGACTGTGATTGAGACGTGGTGTGAGAGCAGGCAGGAGAGATGAGATGCTGTATCGTGAGGAGAGAGTCTTGAGAATGGAAATGGTTCCGAGTACCGCGGATCGAGAGAGGTGAGGAGAGCTAGATGGAGAGAGCACCGGATTGGGATGAACGGAAGGTCTGAGATGAAGGAGATCAGACAGAATGAGTAGAGATGTGGATGAGACGTTGACTGTGGCGAGAGCAGAAGATGGTAGTGGAGAGAATGAGGCAACGGACGAGATGAGATGATGGATGGGAAGAGGCGCACGAGAGGGAGGAAGGAGTAGAGGGAGAAAGAGATCGAGGAGATCACCCGAGAGCGGGATGGAACGAGAAGTCATGATGACATGAGACGAGAGCGAAGAGATGAGAGAGCACCGGAGATGAAGGGCTAGACGAGTCGGTGGGATGAACTGACGAGAGAGAGCGGAGGGAGAGAACGAAGCAGACGAGGGATTCGAGGAAGACAAAGAGATTGAAGAGAGACGAGGGAGAAGATAATGGAGAGGACTGGGGAGTGGAGAGGAGATGAATCTTAGACAGAAGCTGGATGGAGGTTGAGCAGCACGACGAGGAGGAGATGGACGCGTCTGAAGAGGGCAGAGCAATCCGAGAATACTATCGACGAGGCATGGCAACGAAGTGAGTAGAGATGATGAGAGGAGAGGGGATCGAGGAAGCGAAGAATCGAGAAGTGAGAGATGAGAGCGAGAGGAGATGTGATGATGAGAGAGATGAGGGCGCAGAGGGTTGAGAGCAGCACCCACCCGCGAGCCGTAGACAGAGAGAGAGAGAGAGATCCGAGAGATGAGAGTCCCGAGGGAACGCCAGAGGGGCTTTTCCGGGTGAGCGGAGAACCGATACGCAAGAGAGCGACGAAGATATGAGGACGGAAGGTAACCGGTCCAGAGAGAATGAAAGAGCGGAAGGGAGAATGAGAGGAACCGAGACGACGAGGAAGGCGATTCATTGAGAGAGGATGGAGAGCGGACCGACTGACAGTAAGTCGAATACGACGATGGAGGAGAGGATACGTCTGGCGAGATCGAGATGACGCGAGATAGGGTACGCAGATAGAGAGAAGGATGGAGAACTCGAGGAGCGATCAAGAGAACGAGTTCAGTGGAGCAGAGAAAGGGGAGAGAGCTGAGAGATTAGAGATCGACCGATGAGGAGAACGAGAAGCAGAGTACGAGAAGAGCAGCAGTGCCCACTGATAGTTCCCCATCGAGGACTCACGTTCCGAATTTTATCTTGACTCTCGTTTAATGCTAGAAAAACCTTGTGACAAAGGAGTACACAATAATTGATTTCAGGTGCCAAAGTTATTAATATGAAAACACAAAACAACAAATATTCAAACACACACACACACACACACACACACACACACACACACACACACACACAAACACACACCAACACACACACACCGCCACGCGACTGCCCATGCACACACTCCACCATACACAACACACACACACACGACGCGCGCGCGCCCACCACACGCACGCACGCCACGCAACCACACACACATACTACAGCACAGCAAACGTGCACACACATACACACACAACAAAACACACACACACAACACACGCCGCGCACACATCACACACACACAACACACACACACAACACAGCATCACACGCCACACGCATGTACGCAAGTAACACACAAACACACACACACACAAACACACACACCACACACAAAAAAACACACACGAAACATACACAAACACGCCGCCGAACGCACCGCACGCGCCGCACACGGTGCACACACTGGGAATCTCATCTTATCTATTACTTGTGCACCCATCCATAATATACCATATGTCAGTGTTCTGCTCTCGCCAGGCTTCTAGTACTATAGTTTTCAGGTACTTCCACTCGGTATCCACTTCTCCGTCGACGATACAAATGATCATAAACATTATAAACATTAATCATTTATGCCGTTACTCGTTAAAGCAATTTTCCTTCTACTGCAATACAACTTTGCTTCTGCCTGAAACTGTCTATTTTGCAAGCGATTGCAAGCTATAATGCCTTCGCCTGCCAGTAGTTGAAGGATTCATCAGTTAGACCCCCTTACCCCAGACACCCCTGCTACTGCCTTCTTTGATGTCAGACAATTATATTACGTTTTTTTTTCTATAAGCTTCAATAGAAGCTCCGCATTCTGAAAGAATGAAATGCACTCAGTCTCGGACGAGAAGGAGAGAGAAATGATGAGAGTATGTGAACCGCGAGATTTTGTTGGAACCGAACCACCTTTTATTCGCCGTTTTAGACCAAAAGCGTTCTTTAATCTGAACACCTGGGCAAGACTAATTCTGAGTTGCCATACTGTTGTTTTGTAACATGCTAAACAACACCTCAAATATATCTCTCAAATCTATCTATCTTGCATAAAAATACTGATTATTTAAAAGAAACAACTAAAATATCTTCTCATATCATATGAAAATACTGAGTTGTTTTACAATGAAACTAAAGCAACAGACCGCCAAGTCTGGCCGCAAGGTAGTATATATTTATCACAACTACTTTCCATTTCCCACGCCCCAGTTTTGTTTGCAGTTTTGTTTTAGTTTCCGTTTTGCATTTTGTATTTGTGTACTTTTTGGTCTTGATTGTTGTACGACGATCTTTTTTGCTTTTTGCAAGCTATCTTTGATATTCAGCATGTAAACCGTTCTTGCTCTACGACTCATGGCATATTCAAAACAATCTTCAAATCTAATGATGACTGCCTCAGTTAGAAGTTTTCTTGCTTGTTTTGAAATTGCCGGTTTGAAACGTGATTGTTTTGTGAAATGAGGCTAGTTTTGAAGAAGAAAAATGCCCGAGTTACTGTTTCTCCTCCTCCGCCCCTTGAAAGAAAGATAATCAGCAGTCATTACCAGACTAAAAGATTGCAAGAAACGCATCTTTGTATGCTTGTCTACACAGTCTTCCACTTTAGCTAATCTGACAGTTAATTGGATCGTATATATTATTTTTTATACAGCATTTCGTCATGCCTATGTCTACGCAATCTCCTCGACATTGTATAATCTGGCTAATTGATCCAATATTTGTATACACGTTATAAATGATCGTGTTGTATATACAGTACAATGGATAACTTGCCTCCTGATTCACCATGCAAACTAAGGTATTGTATTTGAATGAATACAATAGGCACATCCAAATGAAACGGAATATTTGCAATGAGCCATAATCGTGTCTGCGTACCTTTACTCGGCCCATGTAATGTGCGTCTTGATAGGCATAGGACAGAGTGGAGATAGCGCATGAGGAAAAGAAAAAGAAGAAAAAGACCGACGAAGAGGCTAGCCAGACAGAGACAATGAAACCGCGCAGAGCAAGGAGAGACAGAGAGACAGTACAGAGTGGAGTACTGAGATAGGAGCAAGAATGCTAGCACCTGGACCCGAAGAGAGAGGAGTGCACTGAGACCGAGATGTAATGAAGGGAGAGAAATGAGAGAGAAAGAGGAGCGTGGACGGGAGAGACTGAACGAGGATGAGAGAGAAGTGGCCGGGAGAGGAGAGATGAAATGTCGGCGAGAGAGAGGAGACGTGCACGCGAGGGCGGGCAACGATGAGAGCGACCCCCGGTTGAGAGACGAGGAGACGCGGATGAGAGCACGTTTGCGAAAGAGAGGAGTTGAGGAGAGAGAGATGAGTCAGAGAACCAGGATGTGGGAAAAGAGAGAGTATGGGAGCGTGGAGGACGGGGAACGGTGAGATGGGTCGCAGGAGGGGTACGGTGGAGATGATCGAAGAGACGGAGGATTAGAGAGGCTGGGCGAGAGAGAAAGCTATAATAGAACGCATGACGTAAGCTGTGAGAGCGAGGATGAGAGACCGATGACCGCGGCGCCGGAGGGAGAGATTGCTGGACGAGAGAGCGAGGGGGAGTAGAGGAGGAGAGGAGAAAGCGAAGACAGAGATGGAGGACATGCACTGAAGACTACGTGAGAGGAGCCCACAGACGCCGGGGCTAGAGAGAGCGATGCAGAGAGATGAGAGGGGAGAGACGAGAGAGAGAGAGGACTGATGGGAACCGAGAGGGAGGATGAGAGAGAGAGAGGCGCCCGTAGGGGTGATGCGGACCGAGAAGAGCTGTGCGCCGAGTTGATAGATTTTTTTTTTTTTTTGGCGATTAAGGGAGCGAAGTAGCGAGAGCGACACTGAGAGGGAAGAGGGATTGACAGACGGCAACAGGATTATTGGACTCAGACAGACCGACGGACCGACCGAACCGCACACGCAGACAGACAGCAGAATAGCGAAGGACAGAAGAGACCAGATTAATATAATTATTAGACAATGCCAATTTCGAGTTTTAGCTACTGGCTGGTCAGATTGGATAGCAGCGAAACCTGCTCTCCCTTGGATCTGAGTGGGAACCAATCCAACGGACAGACAACAGACTGAACACAGACAGACAGACAGACAGACAGACAGACACAACAAACGGACCTCACCGTACTGTCGTCCGCGCTAGACGAAATGAAAACGACCCCCCCTAGTAGGTATATTATAGGATATCAAACCGCGTTCTTTGCCACAACAATGCTGAATCTGGCGATATTTAGCGGGAGAAATGAGGAAGAGCGAGCACGGAAGCGAGGGAAAAAGGATGCGGAGCCCCGGGGCGGGGGGGGCGGGAGGAGGGGCTGGTGCGGGGGGAGGCGGGCTGGGAGGGTGGGGGGTTGATTGTGAGGTGTGCAATGCGGGGGGGGTGATTGTGAATTGTGAATGGGGCGTTTGTTTGAGTGAACGTGGGGGTTTGAATGCGGTGTCGATGGGTGTTAACGGGGTTGTGATGATGAATGAAAGATGAGAGGGAGCAGTAGGAGGACAGACACAGATCATGAAGCAGACGACGACAGGATAGACAGAATCAGAAAGACAAGAGCGCAGAGAGGAGGAGACAGACAATCGAGTGGATGGCGGAAACGAGAGACAGAGACGACGAGAGAGACAGAGACAGAGAAAGAATGAGGGATGAGACGACAAGAGGAGACAAGACAGGGGATGGACGCATTAGATGGAGAGATAGAGAAGCATGACAGAGATAGCACAAAAGACTGAGGGACTCTGAGACAGACGATCAGATAACAGACGAGAGACGGCCTCAAAGAAAGAAAATCTACTAAGGGAAACGAGAGAAAAATGAAAATATGCGCCCTCCCTCCCCCCGCACTCATTACCCACAATATTCAGGATGACCCTAGGTGCACTGTAGACTGTAGGGTGCATCCAGAGGCACCAGCCAAAGAGTATACGAAAGAAAAGTTAAGTATAAATGGAGTAAAACGCAAAAGTATATATCCCACAAAAATAAGAATAATAGATAGAAATTACTCTTACTCCTCTTACTCTCTCTATCTACTCTCCTCTCTCTCTTCTCTCTCTCTTTCTCTCTCTCTCTCTCTCTTCTTATCATTCCTATACCTCCAATTTCTCCCTTCCCCTCCTACCTTCCTCCCTTAATCCTCAGTCTTCCCTTCTCACTATGCGCCGCTGCTTTTTCTTTCTGCCCTCTACTTGCAGCCATAATCGTATTCCGAATTGTGAATCACTCCGCCCCCCCCCCCCCACCCCCCCCCCCCACCACCCCCCCCCCCCCCCCCCCCCCACCCCCCCCCCCCCCACCCCCCCCATCACAGTCCAATACCGTACCACCGTCCTCCCCCCACACCCCCCCCCCCCCCCCCCCCCCCCCCCCCCCCCCCCCCACACCCCCCCACCCCCCCCCCCCCCCCCGCCCTCCTGCCCCCGTTTTCGCACAGGTTGAATATTCGGATGTCGGACACTGGGAGAGCTTAGTAGCACGACCGGCAGCTGAGCTAGCCATATCGCCATTGGACGCCCACATAATCTGCCCGCTGTCGTTTTAAGAACTCCCCGGTCTGAAAGAGCCCAAATCAATCAACGGATTAAGCCATTAAGCTATGCCCACTTCTTCTCCTTAAAAAGAGCAAGACGAAGAAAGAAGTAAGACAGAAGAAGAAGAAAATCTGCACCAAATTCGATTGTTTTCTTTTTCGTTTGTCATTTGTGTGGTTTTGCTTGTTTTGTTTTGTTTTGTTATTCTCTATCCTCTTTGTTATTGACGTTCAGCTTTATTGTTGGTTGGTGTGTTGTTGTTGTTGATGATGATGTTGCTGTTTTTGTTGTTCGGTTTGGAAGTTAAGACGTGGCTAATTGTTGTTGTAATTGCCACACTGAGGAGGATGGTAAGCCTACCCGTTTTCCAGAGACACGTTTACTTTTCTAAGACTTGCTTTCTGTAATCTCTCATTTTTTTTTGAAAACGAAACAACACGCACGACACGCACGCAACGCACGCACGCACGCACGCACGCACGCACGCACGCACGCACACGCACACACACACACACACACACACCCCCACACACAAAAACACACACACTCCATTTGCAAGTTTTTCGAGATGTGTGACCTCATGCAGAAGACGTAGGGTTGTACATTGTACTGCTTTATCCGAATTGT
Organism: Conus betulinus; assembly: GCA_016801955.1. NCBI lineage: Eukaryota > Metazoa > Mollusca > Gastropoda > Neogastropoda > Conidae > Conus > Conus betulinus. Next base: position 424,299 of record JADBJO010001523.1, read on the forward strand.
TCGGAGGTTAACATGGACGATATAAATTTCTGAAATCGTACGCACACACACACAAAATACCAACAAGAACGAAAGCAGACCCAAAATACACCCAAATGGAATCATCTGGAGTAGTTCCTTTCCCCTAGTTTTGATGAACTCCTTGCTTACGTAGATCATGGGGCGTGTGTGTTAGGGAGCGCCCAGAGCATCAGTGTGATGGTGGGAAGAACGCGCGGCGAGGCAGCCGGAGGATGGAGGATGTTGATCAGGGACTGTAGGCTGATTGAGGACGACTTCCCACCGTACCTAGACCTCCCTAATGCACCAAGCCAGATGCGTATTGACGGTGGCTTCCCCATGGTCATTTCGGGGGTTACGTCATGTCTCCACCAAGGTCCAGGTACTTTTCAGGCATGTCCAGAAGTACTGCCCTGGTTGAAAAGTCCCAGAACTATCTCCATGCCTCGCCTGGGATAGGCTAAAGGTTTAAAGATCTTTTGTACCTCCCGATGGCAGTTTCTCAGCCTTTTCGTGGCCTGTGTGTGTGTGTTGTTACAAGATATGTGGAGGAGACGTACCCCTCAATGGTAGTTTCAAAGGGTACTCATGCCCCAGCTTGGGTACATTCCAAGGTGGGTCTTCAGAAGACCTTTGGAGGCACGCAAATATCAACCTATTTGGTAGTTTCAAAAGTGATCTCAGGCCAAGCCTGGGTACATTTCCTGGGGGTATCTCCAGAAAAAGCACGCCCGCCCCATCTTCCACCGCTCCACCTCGTTTGCTCTCCCCCGAACAACACCTCCAGAGTACTTCACTCCTCCTAGTACGAGGGGACACACTCGTGCTGATATAGGACACACGGAGGGTCAGTGTGAACAAGTTCAGGAACTGTGGTGGAAACATTCAAAGTGGAACAACCTTGATCGTCGTTAGTGACTATTCTGTTACAGGACACAAGGGAACTGTCTGAGCAAGTTAATGGGACTGCCTTGTGGTAGAAGGTAGAAACAGTCAAAAAGGAACAACCTATGTTCCTGTAGTGACTATTCTAGCCCCCCGTACCATGACACACCACCAGGGAACTGTCTGAGTCTGAGCAGTGAAGGGATGTGTGGAATGTGCCGAAATATTCAAGTGGAACAAACCTTGTTTCCTGTTGTGACTGGACCTGTTAACCCCGGACACTTTTTTCATACAGGGAGGAAGACTTGCACATTCCATCCTGCTCCCTCGTAGTCTTCCAACAGTGTCCCCTCTGCAGTGTCTCCCGGGCGGCGGGGCCAATATTGTGGGAATATTTCAGGTCGTTGAGATTTTTGGTAGTCTTTGCCTTTCTTATTTTCCTCCATATAAATTTGATTCGGACCCTCGCCCGCTTTCCTCCTCCACCTCCTTCTCCTTCTTGTCCTCGTCTCTCTACTCGCCCTCGCCTATAATATATCTCTCTCTCCTTTCTCTCCTTCTCTCTCTCTCTGCGTGGTCTCCTCTCTGTCCTCTTTATCCTTTGCTCTCTCTGCCCGTCGCTCTCTCGCTTCCTCTCCTCTCTCTCTCTCCCCTCTCCTCCTCTCCTCCCGACCTCTCTCCCACTCTCCTCTCCTCTACTCTCCTCTCTCTCTCTCCCTCTCTCTGAGTTGTTTTTATTAATCCTAGTCTTTACATTCTCAACAGGCCATATTTTATTCAATGTGCATGCGTCATACCCCGCTCCTCTCTCCCCTCCTCTTCATCTCTCTCTCTCTCTCTCTCCTCTCTCTCTCTCTCCCCACTCTCTCTCTCTCTCTCATTTCATGATTACGGTCGGATGGTCCCTAGATTATTTTTGTTTTTACTTTGATTTGGGTTATTGACCGTATGTTTTGTCTGTAATGCATTAAGTTAGATTATTTGACTGCGAGTGAAAATGCTGTAGGGCAATTTCCTTTTCTACCCCCTTCTTTCTTTACGTATGTATGTTTAATGTCTCGTTATATCTTTGTGTGCGCTCTTTGCACAACGAGAACACTAGGTCTAACTGCCCCCGCTTGCGATGAGCGGCCAGTTACGCTATTGTCAATTAAAAACTGGTCAATTGTTCAATTCGTGCTCTCTCATCTCCTCTATCTCTCTCTGTTCTATCCCCCTCCCTCTCCCTACTCTTCTCTGTTCCCTCTTTCTCCTTTCTACGCTCTTTCCCGCCTCTTCCCTCTCCTCTCTCCTCTTCTCGCTCTCCTGAGTTCTTTGTTATATCTAAAAAGTATCAGTATTTCCATCTGGTCATAGGCCCTATCGATGTCCCACAGGTTCGGAGAAGTCAGTATCTCCCTTAAAAAAAATCTATTCGATTACTGACAGTCCTCTGCACTTCCCAAATTACTCTTTTGCTTTCGAGTTGCGCTTTTTTTCTGTGCTGTGGCAGAATAAACGATGTACGGAGTTAGTTCTACCTGTGCTATAATCTATTTATCGACTTCTCGTGACAGTTACTTCACATCACAATGTGCCGTACTGCTTTGCATGGAAGTGATTTGCATTGCATTTGCCAAATTCGTTTCTTGTCTTGCTTCCTGTGCTGACTGCAGAAGTACATTTTTCCATTTGAAATTTGCGGCGAGCCAAGTTGATTAGACGGACATGACGTACACACCAGACGTCTGATGATCATCAAGATACTCTGTAATACAAATGTGCTGCAGGATTTTGTTACCTTTCACGTCATGCCAATAGGATGACATTTGATGTGATAAAAATGATGGATAATAACAACGGGAACGATAATGTTAGGTGTGATGATGATGATGATGATGATAATGACAATGACGATGATGATGATGATGATGATGATGATGATGAATTGATGAAATGATGACACGATGACGATGATGATGATGATGTGATGATGATAGTGGTAAGAAACATTGATAATAGATAGTAATCTTTGTAGTAATAAATAGGGAGCATGAAGTGATGATGCATAATGATGCTGACGACGACGACCGCACAACAATAATAATAAATAACATATTAGTAATTATAATAACAGTGATGATGATGATGAGGATGATGATGATGATGATGATGAATGCATGATGATGATCATCTATCATCATCCTCATCATCCTGCATCATCATCAATATCATGATCATCATACATTAATCCTCATCATCATCATCATGCGTCGTCTCGTCGCGTCGTTCGTCGTCAGCACACCATCGGAATCTCGCCGGTGAATAGCCCCTTAAACATGCTTAAGATCGACAGGCGGTATATGTACGCTCACCGACAATGACCTTCAGAGATTACTGATAGACATCAATTCGCAGCAATGCGGCTGAAAAGTAAAAAAGGTCATCTGTAATTTGACAATCTGGACGAAAGGACAGACACGCAACCATCCTCCTCCTGCCGCGTTCCTTCTCTTCTTTTTCTCTCTCTTTTAAGCACTCTCTGTCTGTCTGTCTCCTCTCTCGCTCTCTCTCTCTCACCCCTCGAGCTCCTCCTCGTCTCCTCGCTCTCTCCTTCTCTACTCCCTCTCTCTCTCTCTCATCCCTCTTTTCTCTTCATCTCATTCCTCTCTCTGTCTCATTCATTCCTTCGCTCTTCATTCTCTCTATACTCTGCCTCGTTTCTCTCTCTCTACTTTACTCCAGTTCTCTCTCTCTCATTCTACTCTTTCTTTCTCTTCTTTCTCTCGCTCTTTTTATTAACCTCTCTCTGTAATGTCTGTGTCCGGTCCATCTGTCCTGTCTCTGTCTGTCCTGTCTGACTCTATTCTTCAGCTCGCTCCCTCATTTTCTCTGTATCATTCTCTCTCTCTCTCATCATTCACTCTCTCTCTCTCCTCTCCTCCCTCTCTCATTCTCGTCATCTCTCTCTCTCTCCTCTCTCTCTCGCTCTCAGACTCTCTCGCTCATCGTCTACTCTCCTCTCTCATTTATCTTTCGCATTCTCCTCCTTTTCTCTCTGACATTCTCTCTCCATCCGTCTAATTCTCTCTCATCTCTCCTCGTCCCTCTCCTCCTCACCTTCCCTCTCTCGCTCTCTCTCTCTCCCCCCCCCCGCCCCCCTCCCCGTTTCCTCCTCCTATCCTCTCTATACCACCCAGACATCCTCTCTGCCCACCTTTTCCCCGTGTCAGTTGTCTCTCCGTTCATGACCACCACGAAAGGTCAGCCGTACCTGTGAGGCATCGTTGTCCTCTAACCATCACTGTGTGTGGAACATCCTGACGTCCTTCGGTCATCAGTCATCCGGATTTTTGAGGCCTTCACTTCTGCGCCTTGCCGTGGACACGGCTTTTAATAGTGTGTTGTGTGGTGTATGTGTGAGTAGGAGAGAGAGACAGGACGCGGGAGGGGGGGGTGGGGGGCAGGGGGGGGGGGTTCGTTGCGACTTTCGTGTTCAATTTTGCTTTTTGGATCTCGTTTTGTCTGTCTGATCTCTTCTCTTTTCTGTCTGTCTTTCCTCTCTATCTTCTGTTCTGTCTTTCCTGTCTGTATCTCTGTTTCCGTCTTCTGTCTCTCTACTACTCTGTCCGGTCATTCCTCTGTTATCTCTGTCTCGTCTGTCTCTCTTCTCTGTCTGTCGTTCTCTGTGGTCTCTGTCTGTGTGTGCTGTAATCTCTCCGTCTGTCTTTCTCTCTGTCTCGCATGTCGACTGTCTGTCTGTCTGTTTCTTCTGATTCTATCTCTCTCTTTATCTCTCTCTCATGAGATCTACTGATATTGTCTCCTTAGGGGTACCATCTCTTCAATTGTTTCTATGGAGCTAATCTGATATAAATCTTCGTATTCGTATTCTTGGTGTAACTCTCTCGTCGTGTTCCATCTCTCCGTCCTCTGGCTCTTACTCTCAGGTCATCTTTCTCGATCTCGTATATCGTGGTGCCTAGTTTTTTTTTTCATTGCTTTCGAATCTTTCTTCTTTTCTGTCCGTGTTCCTTGCCGGTATTGCCTATTCCCCCCCTCTCTCCGACCTTCCATACTCTCGTCTCCCTTCTCAAAACATCCCTCTCTCTCTCTCCCCTCTCCTCCTCTCTCCTCCCTCCTTAGATCTTCTCTCCTCTCTCTCCCTGTCTCTCTCTCTTCTCACTCTCTCCTCTCCTCTCTCTATCCTCTCTCTCTCTCCTCTATTCTCTCCTGTGCGTTTGCCTTAGTTTGCTTTCATCGTCTTTCGTTTCTCGTCTTTCCTTGCCCACACATTCCTATTCCTCATCCATCTCATACACTTCTCTCAAAACATACTCCTCTATTCTCTCTCTAATCTGCTACTACTGTCACACTCATCACTCTCTCTCTCACTCTTCTCTCTCTCTCACCTCCTCCTCTCTCTCGCTCTCTCTCGCTGTCTGTCTTCTGTCTGTTGTCTCTGTCTGGTCTCGTCTCTATCGGTCTGGGGTCGGGGTTTACGGCCCTTATCTCTCTACTCTATCCTCTGTCCGTGGTCTTTTTCTTTCCCATCTTATTCGTGTTGACCTAAAGTTCACTGTCCTGTCCCACCCACTCCTCCCCCCACTTCGGCCCCAATCCTCGCCCCCACTCCATCGCCCCCCACTCCCCGGCCGGCCCCAACTCGCCCCCCTGGTGTGTTCCTTCCCTGTGTCCTCACTCCCTCTCGCTTTCTCTGTATGTGAGCGCCCGCGAATTTAGACACACCCCGCCCGCATCTGTGTGTGTGTGTGTTGTGTGTGTGTGTGTGTTTGTGTGTGTGTGTGTGTGTGTATCACTGTGGTGTGTGTGGTGTGTGTGTTGAGAGATATGTGTGTGTGTGTTGTGGTGTGTGTGTGTGTGTGTGCTGTGTGGATGAGTGTCTGTGAGGATATAATGTGTGTGTGTGTGTGTGTGTGTGTGTGTGTGTGTGTGTGGTGAGAGAGAGAGAGATCGTGTTGTGTGTGTGTGTGTGTGTGTGGTGTGTGTGTGTGGTGTGTGTGTTGTGTGGTGTGTGTGTCCTGTGAGAGAGAGCATAATCCTCGACATCTGCCTGCCTTTCTTCCTTCCTCTCTTCCTTCTTTCCATCTTTTCAGGCTTTCTCTCTGTCTCTGTCCCTTTCAGACCTCGTGGGACGGTTTCCAATGGCAACTGACAGGGGCCGTGGGGGCCAAAGGCAAGAGGCCAGCACTGATAGATAAAGATCGAAACTCCCGTTTCCCGGTGTCCCACAACAATTGCCTCCCCTTGCTAAATTGGCCCGGGGTTGGATTACATTCATTTTTGTACTTGCGTCTTTCTTTTTTTTTTTTTTATCTCCCTTTTAAAAACAAATTTCGAATCAGCTTTTGATTTGTCTTTAGTTTTTGTTTTGGATTATGTTTTACTTTTGTATGTATGACTATTTGTTTGTTTGCTTGTTTTACATTTTGTTAATTATTGTTAATGATGATGACGATTTTTCTTTCCATTTTTTTTAAAACCGCATTAAAGTTTAAAACAAAAATTCTATCCCTTCTATGCCTTCTTAACATGCTCTTACCACAATCTCTCTCGAGTTGAAAGTCACTTTGCTAGTTTATAAAAGGCATGGGATTTTTGCACAGCTCTGTGTTGTTGTATTATAGTCACATAGTTTGCCAGCGTTGTGTATTTCGTTTCCTTCCTTCCTTTATCTATCCTGCTTGCCCCTTTACTCACTCCAGTTGTCTTCTCCCTTCTCCCCACTCCCATCCACCACCCCCCCGCCCATCTCCTACCCATCTTCCCCCACTCCCGCCCTCCCCCCCTCCCCTTTATCCCCCCACCCTTAAAAAAATTAAAAGTGACTTGGTCTAGTGTGAAAAAAATAATTGTATTTGTCAGATGTCTACAGTCGTCACCTGTGTATGTGACAGGACATTAAACAGAATTCTGTCCAACAACGTAGCCTGGCTACCCCACCAGCCCGTTTCTTATTTGCTGTTGTTGTTGTTGCTGCTGCTGCTGCTCCTGTTGCTGCTGTGCTCGTTGTTGTTGTTGTTGTTGTTGTTGTTGGTTGTTGTTGTTGCCTTTCTTCTTTTCTTCTACTTCTGCATCTTTTTCGTCTTTCTTCTTCTTCTTCTTCTTCTTCTTCTCCTCTTCTTCTTTCTTCTTTTCTTGTTTTTCTTCTGTTTTTTTATTCTTCTTTTTTTCTTCTTCGTCTTCTTCTTCTTTCTTTCTTCTTCTTCTCTCCTCCTCCTCCGCCTCCTCATCCTCCTTCCTCTCCTCCTTCTCCTCCTCTTCCTCTCTCTTCTTCTTCAGCTTTTACTCTCCTCCCTCCGCCTTCGTCTTCTTCCTTCCTTTCTTCCCTCCCTTCTTTCTTTTGTTTATCTTCTTGTTCGTCTTATTCCGCTTCTCGTCCTTGTTCTTTCTTCTTCTCGTTTACTCTGAGAGGGGCATGGGAGTGAGTGAATATGAGGATTGCCGCCCACACAGGCATGAGGGGGGGAAAAGTCCGCGAATATCCTTGATGAAGACACTTGGAGCTCCGGATTTGCATGCACAATGATTCAGAAGATCAGGAGGAGGAGGAGAAAGAGCGAAAGAAAGTTGGAAGGGAGAAACAAGCAAACAATCATAACAGTAAAATAAATCACATTTCACGGGAGCAGCATCCGCCAAATATGAATGAGCTAAAAGCGCTTCGTGATTTATATGTATTGTAAGATATACATGTTCCTACTCTCTTAACACCTGTGGGTGTACTGCCATGCACACATCCATCCACTACCTATCCGTTTATCCATCCATCCACCCATTCATCCACCCATTCATCCACCCATCCACCCACCATCCATCCATCCATCCATCCATCCATCCATCCACCCACCCACCCACCCCATCCATCCATCCATCCATCCATCCATCCATCCATCCTCCATCCATCCACCCACCCACCCACCCCACCCACCCATCCATCCATCCATCCATCCACTAAAAAAGATGCATCAATCTACAGCCTATATATACACACAATTCCTTTACACAGCGCACATAAACCATTACATACATACCGTCCAACGAATGGTTTCATGACTTAAATGACTACTTGATTCCATATATCCATAAAGCAGAAACGAAGTAAATTGAGGAAATTGTGATCAGTGAGAACACAACACCGCTTCTGAACATAACACACACATACATCCTCTTACTTCAAGCAAATCTTCCCCATCCCACTTTCACCCTTCCACTCGCACCGGCAACCCACAAGCTCTGTTCCCCCCATCTCTCTCCCTCACACACACACACACACACACACACACACACACACACACACACACACACACACACACACACACACACACACACACACACACCACACAGGCGCGCGCGCGCACACACACACACACACACACACACACACACACAACACACACACACACACACACACACACACACACACACATACAGAGACACATACAATGACAAAAATGG
>JADBJO010001523.1:440141-455141 GCA_016801955.1 Conus betulinus
TGACACTGGCAGCTGTCGCCTGCTGAACAGATTAACAAACAACACAGGATGGTCGCTGACTGATGTCCCTCCACACCTTACACTCACAAGCATGTGTCCGCTCAAGCGCGTAAACACCACACCACAACACACACACCACACATACACATACACAGCGCACGCCACGCCCCCCCCCCCCCCCCCCCCCCCCCCCCCCGCGCGCGCGCGCACACACACACACACCACACACACACACACACCACACACACACACACACACACACACCACGATAACAAAGTTCTAGACAGACGGAGAATCATTGTTACGCTACCTCCTCCTCCTCCTCCTCTCCTATTTCTCGCCCCCCCCCCCCCCCCCCCTTCCCCAATCCTTCCCTTCGCACATTCCAGCTCCCTACTCTCCCTTTCCTCTCTCCCTCTCCATCCCGCTTAACCCCTCATCCCACCTTCCATCCCCCCTCCTCCCCCCTCCCCCACACTTCAAAGAGGTGCAGACTGCAAACAGACAACCAAGGCCCCCCGCGGTTAGCGTGTGTCAGCGTTACATCTGTCAATTGAATTTTCTTCTACTGTGGCCTCCTGATGGGCTGGGGTGGCGTAGGGGGTGGGGTGGGATGGTGGGGAGGGGCAAGTGGGATTGGTTTTCCAACTTCACCCCTCTCGCTCACTGTCTGTCTCTCTTGTTCTGTGTCTGTGTCAGTGTTTATGACTATCTGCCTTTGTTTGTGTGTATACCTTCGTGTCTTTGTCTCTCTCTGCCATTATCTCGCTTCCTCGTGTGTGTGTGTGTGTGTGTGTGGTGTGTGTGTGTGTGTGTGTGTGTGTGTGTGTGTGTGTGTGTTTATGCTATCCGCCTTTCTCTGTGTGTGTATGTTCGTGTCTTTCTCTCTCTCTGCCATTATCTCCCTGTCTCGTGTGTGTGGTGTGGTGTGTGTGTGTGTGTGTGTGTGTGTGTGTGTGTGTGTGTGGGTGTGTGTTTTTATGGCTATCCGCCTTTCTCTGTGTGTGCATCTTCGTGTCTATGTCTCTCTCTGCCATTATTGTCTCCCTGTCTTCTGTTTGTGGGTCATTCTATATTAGCCTTTGGCAGCCGTTTGTCTGTAGCGCTCTTTCTTGTTCCAAACACGTCAACATCGTCCTTTTAACACACACACACACGCACACACACACTCACACACGCAACGCACGCACGCATGCACGCACGCACGCACATACACACACACACACACAAGTTCTGGAAGGAAGAAACAACTGTTTTCCCATAGTCCTCTTACAGCTTCCTTCACACACACACGCACACACACACACACACACACACACACACACACACACACACACACACACACTCGCGCACGCGTGCGAGCATTCAACAGTGTCATGTGTGTCATGGCTTTTTCTATTTTCTTGACAGTTCATGGCGATGTTCTGTTTTTTTTTTATCCTATAGCTAAAATCCACCAGTGTCCAGTCACCCGCTCCCCTCCCCCCCCCCCCCCCCCCCCAACCCCCTATCTCCCTCCTCTTCATTGCCAACAATTTGGGTATGAGAACTGCTCTCTCTGTCTGTCTGTCGGTCGGTCGGTCTGTGTGTATCCTCCTTTCAGTCTGTCTGTCTGTCTGTCTGTCTGACTCACTCACTGTCTCTCTCTCTCTCTCTCTCTCTCTCTCTCTCTCTCTCTCTCTCTCTCTCTCTCTCTCTCTCTCTCTCTGCTCTCTCTCTCTCAGCTGCACCTGGAATCGATCCCTTCATTCATTTCTCTTCATTTTCTTTGAGTCGGAGGCCCAACACGACCATGGAGTTCGATCGACTTGCCGATGATGACAGTGTGAACTTCATCTTTCGACCGTTACATTCTGATTATATAGTGGCAGTTTCCCCATAGCCTTCCTGATGGTCTGAACTGTTTGAACGATGATAACGGATGTGGATTGCGTGTTCTTAGATCCAGGCATGATGTGTGTGTGTGTGTGTGTGTGTGTGTGTGTGTGTGTGTGTGTGTGTGTGTGTGTGTGTGCGTGTGCGTGCGTGCGCGTGCGCGCGTTTTGTTTGTGTATATGTAAAACAGTCAAACGAGTCTTTGTATCTTTTTTTTGGAAGGGGGGGGGGGGGGGGGGGGTATTAGGGGAGGGAGGGGGGGGGTATTCGTTTATTTGGGTCTTTTTTTTTTAACTGAAAGTCTACCGTTTTTATCTGTCTTCTTCGTCAGTTCGTTTGTTTGTTTGTTTTTTTAACAGTTCGATCTTCAACTTGCATCCAAATTTTCACAAACCCCCTCAACCGACAACGTGACGGCCGAACCTCCACTTCAGTGACACAGATTTTCAGTTTGCCAGTCCGGAGAACACAGGAATATTTCACATAATGATATCATTACTGGCGTCATTTGATTCAGAAGGTGTAATTAGATGCTACAATAGCATCTGTGTAGGTGGTATGTCTACTAGTACATAGAAATTATATGATTATCTTGGAATTAAAGTAATCTACTGGTGAAGTTTTGGTTTCAAATACACGTGTGTCTACGTGATTATGAAGTATGGCTCATTACAACATTAAAAGGGAGGAGGAGGAGGGGGGGGGGGGGGGGGGGGGGGGCACAATACACGAAAACGGTACAAACCAGTTTGTTCAGTTTGTAAGAATCTGTCGCTCAACGTCACGTGTTTCTCTTGGCGACAAACTGAGGTGATGATAATGTGACCATTGTGTGTGTCGTGACATTGTTCTTGCTGCTCCTGATGCTAGTGCTGTCATCATCATCACTATTGCTGTCTATTGCTACTACTGCTGCTGCTGCTGCTGTTCTGCTGCTGCTGTTGGTGCTATTGTTGTTGCTGGTGGTGGTGTAGCTGGTGCTCTTGTAGCTGCTGCTGCTGCTGGTGCTACTACCACTCCCTCCTCCTCCTGCTACTGCTGCTGCTGCTACTTCTACTACTACTACTACTATTACTACTACTACAACTACTTCTTCTTCTGCTGCTACTACTACTACTTCTGTTTCTGCTGCTACTGCCGCTACCAAACCCATTTCCCTTTTTTTACACAACATCCGAATATTTAACTCTGCGAGTATATATATCAATGTGTTGCCTGTAAAATGTGTTATATAGGGTATATTGTGCCCGATCATAAATGGTTCCAGAAAATAACACTCATTCGGGAGACGCCTAGGAAAAGTCTATAACAGGAGCTGCACGTGTAGCCTATAGCCCTCCAGCTGCTTTCCTCTCGCTGAGACAGGAAAGGATATTAGGTTTCTCTCTATATTAGCACTGCAAATCAGTCATTATTTGTCATCCGCACCCACCACCACCCACTCCCATACACCAAACATCCCTCCTCCAACCGACTCCCTCCTCCTCTTCCCTCCCCCCCCCCCCCCCACCGCATCCCCGCTTCCCCTCAGTGATAGAGAGAAGAGAGAGACTGAGCGGAGAGAGAGGAGAAGAGAGAGATGACGAGAGAGAGAGAGACAGAGAGAGGACAGAGAGAGGAGAGAGAGAGATACAAGTACCCCCCCAGAGGTATAAAGAGAGAGAGAGAGAGAGAGGAAAGAGAGACAGACAGCCAGACAGACAGACAGAGACAGAGAGAGACAGAGACAGAGAGAGAGAGGAGACAGAGAGAGAGAGAGAGAGAGGAGAGGGAGTGGAGAGAGAGAGGAGAGGAAGGAGAGGGAAGACAGACAGTTTTTCTCCATCACCCTAATTTCAAACTTGGAGACATACAGTGCGCTAACCTATCTGAGTAGAAAATGCGAACTGTCTGAACGGTTAGACATTCTTGAGTTTCAAAACAAATCACATTTGCTACATTGTTGAGAGAGAGAGAGAGAGAGAGAGAGAGAGAGAGAGAGAGAGAGCGAGAGAGAGGACGAGAACAGACAGGACAGACAGACAGACAGAGGCGATCAGTTCGTTGAAGAGCTCAAGGAGATAGACGGTATTATTTGTGAACGTCTTTAGTGCACAAACAACTAAATCTTCAACGGCAACAACAGTGTAGCAACCAATTTAGGCCAAAAGAGGAAAAAGGCAGAAAAGCACCGGGAAAAAAAAAAAGAAAGAAAGAAAGGGAAAAAGAAGGAAAGGAAGGAAAGAAGGAGGCACAAACAAACAGGATGGGGGTGGTGAAACAGAGAGAGAGAGAGAGAGAGAGAGAGAGAGAGAGGGAGGAGAGTAGAGCAGAGAAGGAGAGGAGAGAGGAGAGAGGAGCATTGAGAGGAGCACACCACATACAATACACACACCAGAAACACTTGTTTTTGTTTTTGGTACACACACCACACACACACACCACACACACCGTCCAATTTCCGGGGGCGTGGTTTACGAGACACAGCTGACGCAAAAAAGCAATGGATCTGAAGCAAGAATTGTCTTCCCTTGGCTCTCGCTACTACGGTTATTAATTCTGTTTCTCCGTCCCTGGGTAACTGGTAAGGTAGCGAAGATCCTTGTCAAAACAAGAAGAACAAGAGGAAACATAGCATATCCAGTGTTGTGGATTCTGTTGGTCCTCCCCCCTCCCCCCTCCTTTTAGCCGCATGTGACTGGATTGATATGACAGATCCTTGAAAAGGAATGGAGCTCACAGACGGATAACAAACTCTTCCAAATCTGTCTAAAACTGAAAGAGTTTTAAAACTTGTTCTAAAAAAGGCAGCCTTAAAGAAGAACCAGTCTTGTGCCGTTTGCACTCAGGCCACTCGTTTTAACACCCATTTAAAAAAAAAAAAAAATCTTTTAGAAGGCGAAGAAGCTTCGTGGTGTTTTCCATGTAATTTACTACTCACAAATGAAAACATGTGGGGGTGGCAGGAGAGAGAGAGAGAGAGAGAGAGAGAGAGAGAGAGAGAGAGAGAGAGAGAGAGAGAGAGAGAGAGTACGTACGTTCACCCCCCGTCATATGAATCAGGAGGGAAAGGAGTGCATGAGGTGGAGGAGTGAGTGAGGGGGGGGGGGGGGGGGGGGGGGGGGGGGGGGAAGGCGAGGGGAAGGAGGGGGAGGGGGGAGGGGGCTGAAGTACACATGTCGGATGAAATCTACATATTTTGTATGGTCTGTCCAATTTCCAGGAGAGAGCTATACGGGGCGCAGCTGACGCAAAAAGGCAATTGATCAAGGGAGGGAATTGTCTTCTTCTGGCGCTCGCTTCTGCCTTTATTAATTCGGTTCTCCAGCCCGAGGTGACTGGAGTAATGCATGGAAGATCCTTGTTCTGAGAGGAAGAAGAAGAAGAAGATGAGAAGAAAAAGAAGATGAAGAAGAAGGAGAAGGAGTAGGAGAGCAGAAGAAGAAGGAGGAGGCTGAGGAGGAGAGGAGAGGAGGAGGAGAGGAGGAGGAGGAGGAGAGGAGGAAGAGAAAGAGAAGAGAGGGAGGAGAAACAAGAAGAAGAAGAAGAAGAAGAAGAAGAAGAAAAATCACTGAATCAATGATTGAATCCAACATTGAATAACATGAATAAATGAATGAATAAATATATGAATGAATGAAAGAATGAATGAATGAATCTTGAATGGGTGAATGAAATTAGGGCGGGTTTAGGCTCATTGAAGGGTTTTTTTTTTTTTTTTTTTGACAATTCCTCCGCCCGACAATTTTAAAACGTCACTGCTAACAGCAAAGGAAAATGAGTCCAAAGAAAGAAAAAGCAACTTGAAATAAAGATTAAAGACATGTAATTTCATAACTGTGTCATCAGTTTTGCGAATATAACACTGAGAAATTTTCTCCTCTAAAACCATACTCATTGGTGCAGGCACGCGCGCATGCACGTTTACACACACACACCACACACACCACACACACACACACACCACACACACACACACACACACACACACACCACACACAGCGCCAGTGCACACGTGCAGTGCGAAAGTGTCTCCCCTGGCAAAGGTGAACGTTCAGCAGTGACCTTGGCGGGAACCGGAAGATGTATCCATGTCACCATTTTTCACCTGAACATGACTGATCGCCTTCCACCCCAACCAAGCTCCAGCAAATTAAAACCCCAGATTGATGAACGCTTGTTGATTGATGAATGCACGCACGCCTGCTCTCTCTCTCTCCTCTCTCTCTCTCCCTCTCTCCTCTCCCTCTCTCTCTCTCGCTCCTCTCTCTCAGACACACACCACACACACACCCACACACACACACACACACGCACACACCACACACCCACACACACGACACACACAACACACACGTGGGTGCCCACAGACGCGCACACACGACACAAAACACACACACGAACGCACGCATGCACGGTGTGCACACGCGCCCACACTTGTGCACACACCCACACAACACACACACACCAGACACACCACACACACACAACACACACACCACACAGAGAGAGAGAGAGAGAGAGAGAGAGAGAGAGAGAGAGAGAAATGGGAAAGAGGAGAGGAGAAAGAGAATATAGAGGATAAGGAAGTGGAGAAGAAGAAAGAAGAGAGAAGAAGAAGTGAGTTGTGTGTGTGAGTGTGAGTGTGTGTGTGTGTGAGCGTGCGCGGCGCGAGTATGTTTTCGTGCGTGCGTGCGTGCGCACGCGCGAGCGCGCGCGCGCGCGTGTGTGTGCGTTTGTTGTGTTGTGTGTGTGTGTGTGTGTTGTGTGTTGTGTGTGGTGGTGTGTGAGTGTGTGTTGTGTTTGTGTGTTTGTGTGTGTTGTGTGTGAGTGTGTTTTGTTGTGTGTGGTGTGTGTGTGTGTTTGTGCGAGTGTTGTTGTGTTGTGTGTGTGTTGTGTGTTGTGTGGTGTGTGTGTGTGTGTGTGTGTTTTGTGTGTGAATACGTGTGTGCGTGTGTGTGTGTGTGTGTGTGTGTTGTGTGTTTGTTTGTTGTGTGTGTGTGTGTGAGAGATAGAGAGAGAGAAGAGAGAGAGAGAACAGATTGAGTGACTAAGAGAAGAGCGAGGGTGTGAGTAGTGAGTAAGCGTGGTTGTGGTGTTGTGTTTGTGTGTGTGTGTTGTGGTGTTTGTGTGTGGAGTGAGAGAGAGAGAGAGAGAGAGAGATAGTGTGATAGAGAGAGAGAGAGAAGCAGAGAGAAGAGAGAACGAGTGAGTAAGTGTTTGTGTAATGTGGTGTGTTGTGTGGTGTGGTTTGGTGGTGTCAAAAGGAGATTTCCCTTACCAATCACTTTTTTTTTTTTTTTACCGTTATTTAATTCTCTCTGAGTACCTTTAACATATGGCATCTAGCCCTACAAAATCTTTCAGAACAACTGCGATATACAGCGGGTTGACTTCATTTGAATGTTTACCTGTTGATTGCATCTTATCAGACATGGCATTGAGAATAAGTACACACACACACACACACACACACCACACACACACACACACACACACACACACACACACACACACACACACACCACGAGCGTGTGTGCACCACGAAAAAATGAAAATAAAACAGATGCCAAAATAACGCAAACACGAACGCACGCACGCACCACGCGCGCATGCACACACGCACACACGCAGGCACGCAGCCACCCACCCACCCCCCCACCCACCCCACACAAAATATAGCATGATCTAGTAGAAATAACGGGAAACTTGAAATATTATGTAACAAAAAGTTGTAAAATTTCTGTAAAAAAAAAAGAAAAAGAAAAAAGAAGAGCTGAACAAAAAGCAGATACGATCTTGAATCTTATAGCATGGTTTCTCCCCTTGAGCAACACAGATTTATCTTTACAGATCCAGACTGATACATTCCATGGACACACTCGCCCTTTCACAGTGATTTTCGCATTCACATGCCCCCACGACCTTACCATTAAGGTCAAAGCGAATGGCATCATAAAGCTGATCTGATGATACTTGGTTTACTAACACGGGAAGAAAGCCTTTTTAAACGCGTTGACTACGCAAAAGACTCATCATTGTGTTTTTCACCATCTCCCAGTCTGTCTGTATGTCTGTCGCTGTGTCTCTGTCTCTTTCTCTGTTTCTTTTTCTGTCGCAGTCTGTCTCTTTCTGTCTGTATCTCTCACTTTTTATATCTCTGTACAGCCTTCTCTGTTTGTTGTTTGATTCCGATCTAACCGTGTGATTACCTACCCCCCGTGTACCCGTACCCCCTTCTTTGTATCTCTTTCCCACCATTTCTGAATTTGTCTGTCTGTATCCCCGTCCGAGTATTAATCCTCTTCCTTGGCTGTCCTCCCCCGTCTGGACCTCCTGTCCTCGGCGTTTGCTGTCTCCCTCTCACTCCTCATCCATCCGCTTTCCTCCTCCTTCTTTTCCCTTCCCTTCCCCTCTCTTCCGCTTCTTTATCTCATCTGTCTCTCTCTTTGTCTCATGTCCACAGTCTCTGTCACTGTCACACACCCACACACACACCATCACACACGCAACCGGGCGGGCCTCGTCAACGCAATCAGCACACAAGTCCGCGCGTTCGGATGTGACGTGCCCCCCTGGCAAGGTGAAACGTTCAGACATTGACCTTGGCGGTATACCGTAGGATGTATCCAGTCCCCATTCACCTTGAACTGGACTTGATCCGCCTTCCACCCAACCCAACCCAGCTCCAGCCAATTAAACCCCAGATTTGAGAATGCTAGTCAGGAAAAAGCAGCAAACGTTATATTAGCCTAGAGAGAGAGAGAGAGAGAGAGAGAGAGAAGAGAGAGAGAGAGAGAAGATCGGAGAAGAGAGGAGGAGAGAGTGAGAGATAGAAGGGAGGGAGGGAGTTTGTCGAAATTTGTCAATTTAGAGAGAGAGCATAGAGAAAGAGAGTAAAGATACAATAGACAACACAGACCAGACAGACCGACATGAGAGAACTAGCTATAGGAGACAGAGAGATATATACAGAGACGACCAGAGAGAGAGATATTCCAAAATTTTTAATGAGACAGACAGAAAGACAGAACAACAGAAAAAGACAGACAGACAAAGACAAAGAACAGGCAGACACAAGAGGACAGAGGGGAAGCAGAGAGAGAGAGAGAGAGAGAGAGAGAGAGAGAGACGGAGAGCGAGAGAGAGAGAGAGAGGAGGATGGGATAATGAAGCGGAAGAGAAGGGAGGCTGAGAATATGACGAAGCAATAGGAAACCTTTTTCCTGCCAATCCGCACGGTTGTCGCCAGTGTCCATCACTTTCTTCATGGACAGCTCACCGTTGAATCGGAAATGCCCACAATGGCACGCGAGAGAGAGAGACGAGAGAGAGAGGAAGAGAGAAGGAGAGATAGCGAGAGAGAGAGAGACAGAGAGGCAGAGAGGAGAGAGAGACAGATAGAAATGCAAGAGAGACAGAGACAAAGACAGACAGACAGCGAGGGAAGGTGAGAAAAAATGGGACAGGGAGGGAAGTGAAAGAACGAAAAACAAGAGTCTGGAACCCTTCCCCCCTGAACGCTGAAAGGTGGGCGGTTATGAAGAGGGGGCAGGTGGGGGCCGGGGGGTGGCTGTGAACCTCCAAATTGAAGTCGGTCGTTCACATGTGATTCACCGTTGTCCGCAGGAACATGAGGAGAGAGAAGAGAGAGAGAAGAGAAGAGGATCGGAGAGAGAGAGAGAGAGAGAGAGAGAGAGAGAGCAAAACCCAATGGTTCCATGTGGGCTGGGTGAAACTGAAAACGAACACAGACCACATGACTGTTACTGACCGTTTTCACAATTATCGCGCAGACAGATGGATACAAACAGAGGATAGTGAAGCAGAAAAGAAACAAAAGTCGAGAGATAATGGGGAAAAAAAGAGACGTTTGCTCTCTTCAACAAGGATATGAGAAATATTGGAGAGAGAGGAGAGAGAGAGAGGAGAGAAGAGAGAGAGAGAAGGGTGAGAGTGGGGCAGAGTGACAGACAGTGCAAGAGAGGAGAAAGAAAGCCAAAAAGGTACGTGTTGAATTTGGAACCTCTCCTCACCTGTCCCCAAAAAGAGGTGAGTGATGGCAAAAGTAAAAAACTGAAGACGAAAAGACTGTGTTTACCGAGGGAGAGGAGAGATCAGAGAGAGAGGAGAGAGAGAGATATTAGAGAGCGCGAGGCCAGGCAGGAAGGCAGGCTGAACAGATATTGACAAAAGAAGAACGAAATAAAGTGATACACTGTCTCCTCACGGTCTTTCTTTCTTCTTTCTTTGATTGTATAAAGTCAAGCGTTTCCCCATCTGAAATTACAGATTTTATTTGTTTTGTTTTGGTCGAGGAGATTTCTTAAGGTGGGGATGGGGTTTTGCTTCGTTTTGTCTATCGTTTATTGCATTGCTTCTATAATGTATTTTTTTTTTTTTTCGCACTTTAAAAAGCAAAATTTACAGAGAAGTTAGACACCTGCACGACAAAGACATAACACACACAGAACGAGAGAGAATGGATTATGCTAGTTAAATACACAATATTGTCTTCTTTGTTTGTCCCCTTTCTTGAAACAGTGAGCCAAATGAAAACTTAACAAGATGATGACAACAGAAAACAAGAAAAATTGCAATTACATAAAAAAAAAGCACCACCACTCAAATTGGTTATGTACACACAACACACACACACACGCACACCACACACACACAACACACCATGCACCACACACACACACACACACGCACGCTGCCCACGCAAGCAGCCGCGCGCGCGCCGCACGCCACCCACACACAACCACACACACACACAAAAGCACACACAACACACATTATTCAAGTTCGAAGTTGTTCTGAAAAAACAATGTAACCAACAATCCCATCCTGTACTTGGTCCACAAAATAATGAAGGAAGCACTGAGAAGAAGAAAAATGATCCGACAAAAAAAAAAAAAAAAAAAAACGACAAACGGGAGACAAACTTTAGTTGCAGTATGGTGAAAGAGAAAACTGTGAATCTTCACAACTGTCAAGAACGCAAGCACCAAAACACCCAGTCAACCAGTTGCGTCCATCGTTGCAATAATTCTCTGAATAATTCGAAACCTGTCCAACAATCAAAAGACTTTCGGTGTGAAGCATGGAGATAGAAAAGGACGAAACGGGTAGAGATCAAAGACTTTCAATCTATGTAAAGCCTCTCTTTTCATTTTCCTCTTGATCGAGTTGTGCGTGCCGTCTCCAAGTCAGAAACCTCTGTTTCATCACCATACAATCTGCAGCCACAGTGACCTCCCTTCCTCTTTCCAACCGTTAAACGTAGATAAGCTACGTGAGGGCATCCCGTGTTTTTCCGGTAAGGATGATTACCAATTGTGTTCAAGGATCGGAGGTTTTCCTATTCATTCTAATTTTTCCCTCACAGGACACGGTCTATTCCTATTCAAGTTCTTTTCTACATCCTCTCTTAATAGTGTCCTTTGTTGTGACCACAAAATGGAGTTGTGTGATAATCAGTGTTCCGAAAAAAAACAAAAAAAAAAAAGACCAACTTATATTTTGTTTTCTCTTGCTTGTCATGTCGATCACCAAGACACCCTGTCATCCATTTGCGTCCATCTTGCAAAATTCTCCGCGACTTCTTGTCAAAAGTTCTGAAGCATGGAGACAAACTGTGGTGTGCTCTCTAAGCGTTTCTTCCTCTTTCTTTGATCGTTCGTGCCTCCTCTCAGAGTCTTCATTCAATTCAGTCTCTTCTTCTCTTCGTTTCGGGAGGGCATTCATTTCCTTCCTTCTTTTCTTTTCAAGATAGGTTCCTTCTTCTCTCTTAATCTTCTGGACAACTTCATGAGTTTGTGTTTCATTTTCCTATTCACTGATCAGATCATGACAGAGCCTTTAATCACGCTCCTGTGTTCATGAAAGATGTTCTGTTAAGACCTTCTTTTCATCCGTTCTTCTTCTTTTTTTTTTCTTCTTCTTTTTTCTTTTCTTGTTTTTTTTTTCTTTCTAAAAACCTTTAACGTTTATGAAATATGTGACCTTGTTTTTTTTTTCTTAACCTTTTCCTAACGTTGTGCACAATTACTGCACGATTGCACGCAGTGCGCGCGTGCACACACAACACAGACACACACACACGCACGCACGCGCACAAGACACACATAAAATTGTACTGATGGAGCGCTACCCACTCCAGACCTGTTCCGTATCTGTTTCCTCCCTTGCCGTCCTTAATGGATCCTCAAGCATAGGCTCAAAAGTCGGGTTCCCCTCTCCCTTACATTTTATACTGTTTTTGCGGTAATACATTTTTTATGTTTTTCACCAATTTTTTTTCACTTTTTTCCTCTCCACACGTTTCGTTTTGTTTAATTCTACTACCTTTCGCTTCGCTTTGGCTGCTTTGTGGGGGCTGTTGGATGATCCTTTTTTTCAACAAACCCTTGGCGGTCAGAACAACCACAGAATTATGGACTGTGGTGTGTCTCTATCTGCGCCAAGAGCACAAACCAATCAAGCCGTGTCTTTCCCTGATGAGTCCGATCCAGCGGACGAAAGGCCTCGGAGCAGGCGGGAGCAGGCGATACATATAGATCTGTCTTCGAGAGGGAGAGCCTCAGAGCAGGCGAAGTGATAATGATCTTTTCCTTCGAGAGAGGATTGGAGCCTCAGAGCAGGCATAATACATGTCTTTTTCGGAGAGGGATTGTGATATGCGACACATTTCTGTCCTCCTCGCAGCTAGTTGAAGGGTTTTTCATATTTATGATACATTTTCCCATTTACTTTTCACCATTTTTACCTTTCCCTCATTCAAATTCTTTTTTTCTCAATTTGAAATCTCTGCCAAGTCATTACTATAATGATGGAAGAAATTGTTAACCTGCACTTGTTTTCCCCCACCCACTATTTCCCCACATTATTGTTCAGCATTATATATATTATATGTGTGTGTGTGTGTGGTAGATCTTTAGATCTCTCGTCTTGTGTGTGTGTGTGTAAACTAACTTCAAACTTCAAACACAGAGTTAAGACATGTTTTATGGTGAATGGTCACATAATCATGTATCTTTTAGACCCATACCATTGTCAAAATTACATTGCCAAAAAAAAAAAAAAACAGTACAGTTCGATGTCTGACATTGAGTATACCATTGCCATGACTGCAGATGGATGAAAGGAGAGTCAGTGGGGAAAAATGAGTGGGATGTGTGAGAAGAAGAAGGAGGGAGGATGAAAAAGAGAGAGGAAGAAGAAGAATGAGGAGGAGGAAGAAGAAGAAGAAGAAGAGAGAAGAGAGAGAGAGAGAGAGGGGGGGGGGGAGGCGGGTTTAGGGAGAGAGAGGCAGTGGTTACAACAAGCCAGGACAGACAAAGACAGATGAATACAAAAAAAGACAGAATTTGAACCCAACAATCAACTCGTCCTAAACTGAATAGGAATGTCTGAACAGGGGCCAAAGAGTTTAGAAAGTTTAAAATGATCCAGCAAACCCCATCCTTCGGGACAGGACTTGAGAAACCCCCAGCAGTGGTGCTGGAAGCCAGGATAAGGGAATGGAGATTATAAGCATGTACTGGTGCTCTGAGGGTCAGCATTTTCATCTGGCGCTATTCATGGTGTCCACAACGCTTCCACCAGTCGCGATGAAGAGGTGTACCAGTAGGTAGTAGTTTGACCTCGTGAGATTTTTCATTTCGCTTGTCGCGTTGGGCTGACTATGCGGGTTTGTTAGTATGCGGGTTCACCCCCCCCCCCCCCCCCCCCCCCCCCCCCCCGCATCATTTTTCCACATTTCCATGTTTAATCTTTGCAACAGAGAGACAAAAAAGGGCTGTAGGCCAATACACGGATAGAAACAGACAAAGAAACAGGAAGAAAATTGAGGACAACGTCTGTTACTTAACGATTCTTGTTTTTTTTTTCTTTTATTTTCTACTCATTGTTGAAAGAACTTTACTTGTTATTCATTTCCATTAAAAAAAACCCAAAGTGTATCTTTGCAACAGTGATTCCCAGTTCTTCTGCCACTTTCGCATGCTTTGCCCAATGCAAGACTAGTGAAGCGACAGGGAGAAGAAAGAAACCAACCAGGAAGAAAAGACTTTATTTCGCTGTAAAAGAGAACATTCTTCAGCCTTCAGGATGAAGCACAGAGATTCAATCAGCCAAAGGCATTCCTTCCTAGAATAATTCTGTGCGAGCTGTCCACAAAAGCCAGCGAAGCACAGAGACAAACGGGTGGTGGGCTCTCGCGCATGACCGCCTCTCTTTTGCTCTCTATCATTCGCATGACGCATCTACGTCCGCCATCATCCATCACCAGCAACAGTGATGTCCCATCTTCGTCTTCACACAGAATCTGAGCAAAGGGATGCTACACTGTCGTTTCTGGTAGAATTACCTCCTGTTTAGGGGTGCTTCCTGTTTTCTCAATCATCATCTTATCTTTTTTTGGTAGTGTCTGTTTTGAATATAAAATGTCCATTACTGGCAGTCTGTGTTTTTTATGTGTCAAAGATGCCTAGTAGCTTTTTGCATTCTCTTCCTTTTTCATCTGAACAAGGTTCATCCATTTCAGACACTTCTTCTTCTTCTTCTTCTTCTTCTTCTTCTTCTATCTTTTTGAGTTCTTTATTTCCTGGCAACTTCATCATTGCGTTTTCATTTTCCTGTCCATTGGGCAGAATCATGAAAGACCCTTTCAATGCCCTGAGAATGAAAGACTATGACTTGGTTTATTTTTCGTTTTACTTTTCAGCATATTCATTTCCTCGCCCGTGGCATACCGCTTAGCTCTCTCTCTCTCTCTCTCTCTCTCTCTCTCCTCCTCTCTCTCTCTCTCTTTCTTTTTAACACACACACACACACACACACACACACACCACACACACACACACACACACACACACACACACACACACTTGCGCTTGCCTGAACACAAATACACACACGTGCGGGCTTATCAAGAATATTCTGGCCGGGACGGATTACACTCAGAAAATGCTACATCACGATGTTTCACTCATCTTCCCATCGTTCAGGAAGACGCCGTCTACCATGGGGCCCTGCACTACTGGCAATGTGGATGTGACCACTGTCGACATGTCGAGACCTCCTGATTCATTCCAGAACGACACGCAACAAGACTTTCATTAGCTGAGAAGACATCTTGGA
>JADBJO010001523.1:460141-475141 GCA_016801955.1 Conus betulinus
CGATTCGTTTGTCCACGTTTTTTGGGCGGTTCGCTAACATTATTTAAGATTCATTAGAATGTGTTTAAAATTCAGTTTTCAATCATGCCTGCGATAGTCTCAAATGAAGCCCTTCCAAACTTCAAGAACGCATTACACTGCGTTCTGAGTCGTTCCTCATCGCCATGCTTGTGGCACTTCAAATACAGCAGTGGCAGAGAAGCTCGGAGAAAGGATGACTGACTCAAGAGAATGCTACTGTGGGGGGAAGTCATGAAGGGGTTGCCAGAGATTTGACAGCGTGAAGGGGATGCAGTAAACATTTGCTATTGAATTCTTTGAAGAGTGGAGGAGAGTGGGCATGTGTGGGCAAATATACACTGGTGAGTGAGAGAGAGAGAGAGAGAGAGAGAGAGAGAGAGAGAGAGAGAGAGACAGACAGACAGAGACAGACAGAGAGGCAGACAGACAGAGAGTGAGACAGAGAGACAGAGACAGTCAAAAAGACTTAGAGATAATAAAAGAATGTATTATTTTTAGGTCATTGAGCTAGAGACAGAAGAAGCAGGGGAGGAAGAGAGAGAGAGAGAGAGAGAGAGAGAGAGAGAGAGAGAGAGAGAGAGAGATAGAGACGAGATAGAGACAGATAGAGAGACAGACAGACAGAAAGACAGACAGCCAGAAAGACAGCCAGAAAGACAGACAGATAGACAGACAGACAGAGACAGAGAAAGCGACAGAGACAAGGATAGAGTCAGATCAGAGACAGAAACAGACAGACAGACAGTGAGAGGTAGAGGACAGAGGCAGAGGCAAACAAGCAACGCACAGCGAGATGGAGACAAACAGAGGGACAGAAAGAAACAAGCCAATAAGAGGGGGAAAGACTGTCCAAAGAAACAGAACAGGAATAGAGAGACATGAACAGAATAGGAATGGATGGAGATATGAGATGGAGTTGCCAACATGCACAATGAACGGGGCAGCACCTCACAGTCTTCGAGGCAGGGCTTCAGATGAACCCCCCCCCCCCCCCCCCCCCCCCCCCTCCCCTGCTGTGGCGTTGGAAGCTATGATAAAAGGAGTGGGGATGACGGGCACAGGTCGGCGGTGGGAGGGTCATGATTTTAATCTGGCGCTATTCATTGAGGACAAGACGCTTGGCCCCCGAGGCCGCGCCATGAATAGACATGCCGGTGGTGTACACATAACAGAATGGTGTTCCCCTATTCTGATTTGACCCTGGTAAGTTTAGTTTCTCTTTTGATCTTTCTTCTATCTGTATAGTATTTATTTCAGTGTTTGTCAGCCAGTGTTTGTTTTTTCTTTTGTTTGTTTGTTTGGGCTTTTTTTTGCAAAGCATTCAGCAATGGCAATTTTGGGGAGCATGTGGTATGGTAAGAAGTGTGAATCAGTCTTGTGGCAGTATTTTTAATACGTGTGTTAATACCAGAGGAAAGAACGAGAGACCTGAAGAACAAACGCATTGAATGAGTAATACGAAAAAGAGGTCAAAGCCTATCAAATCTGGCGGTGCTGCGTGCGTCTTACGGGCTAGCAATCATTCATTTCTTTGAGTTCTCTATCTGAACAAACCTACTTCTCCTCTCGGTCAAAGGTACAAATGATTAAATGATGAAACAGAACAAAAACTGTAATGTGCTTATGAAAATCTACCAAGAAAGATGTGTTGACAGGATGAAAAAAAAAGTGGGTCAAAGAAGAAACACAAGCAAACAAAAATATGACGGACACGGACACATTTTATTGACAATGGCAAATGCCCTTCTGTCAAGGGGGTACAAATCAAAATCGAAAAACAGTCATGGGCAAGAGGGCATAGAAATATTAAGCACAATGATTATACTACTAAAATGGCAGCAAAGATGTCAAATATTGTTGATTTAACTAAAGTAATAATAATATCTGTTCATAAAAAACAAGGACAAACATCTCAAATTATAACAAGACAACGACCATCTAATACATACATGAGTACCTTCACATTCATATCCCAAAAATATATATAGCATGAAGAAGAGTTTTGCAATCAACCAGTAATAGATTTTTGACGGAAATTAAAAGCACGAACTAAATAGTTAGCGAGGGAACAAATTATATGTTCATCATCAGACGACATTAATTGACGTATGTTTTGTGAATTTGCACATGGTAGCTTGAATAAAATTGCAGTCAGTTCTGATGTCATTATATGCTGGGCAGTCGAATAGGAAGTGTTTTTCATCTTGTGTATTAATTAAACACATGGGACATACAGTTTGTATATGTGGTTCGGTTTCGAACCAGCCTTTGTTAGCATACAGCCCAAGGGATCGCAATCTAAAACGAGCAAATATAGATCTTTGCCATTTGTTAGTTTAAGAATTAACATATTTTTTCAGGTTGAAAGATATCTTTGAAAGAAAAATACCATCTATATTTGTCATTTTCTTCTAAATGAGAATGCCAGTTTTTGTTTAAAAACACAATACTCGATCTTTGAATTCAGACATAAACTGATTTACATTACCTACTCCTTGATTAAAACCAAACCACACCAAAACCATACGAACTTAATACAGATTTAATATTGTACGCCCAATTGCATTTACCTAGTTGGCATTGTTCTAGGGACATTTCATATGCCTGTCTATTCAATCTTGACAATGGAAGTTGAAGGAGTTTTTTTAGCCAATATCTTATGCATTTAATAGTAGTGCGAATGTATAGTGGATATCTTCCTGTTTCACCATAGCACATGTATTTGAGGAATGAAGAGGTATATTTAAGAGACGTTTCATGGCATAAGTATGAACCTTCTCCATTTGCTTATTTTCGTTAATGCCCCAAACTTCTCCTGCATAAGTGAGTACGGGCTCAATTTGTGAATCGAATATTTTCCAAAATAGTGAACAATCTATTGAGTCTAGTTTTCTAAGTGATCTTAGTATTTCAATGACACCTTTTTTTTTTTTTACTTTTCTTGCAGTTCTTATATCCCATCCCATACTTAGACTTAGTTTTGTAGTAAATAGTAGACCTAGATACTTATAAGTATTTGTTATTTTAATTTCAGAATTCCCATACCACCATTTTTCCCTTACTGAAAGATGACCTCCCTTCCTGAACACAATTATATTTGTTTTGTCGAGATTAACAGTTAAACTTAGTCTATCTGCTTCATGTTTGAGAGCATTAAGCTGATTTTGCAATCCTATAACTGTATCAGACATTAGTATTACGTCATCTGCAAAAAGCAATAGAAAAATTTCTACCTCCCCAGGAACTAACTGTATCCCGTGCTTACCCATCCTTGATACTTCTAAAGCTAATTTCGTTAATAAAGAAGGAAAACAGTTGAGGGCTGAGGAGACATCCTTGTTTCACTCCTCTGGGGCAAGCAAAAAAACTCAGAATATAAGTGTTTGTCGCGGACACATGCAAGCACCGTTTCGTAAATCCCTCTAAGAGCATTATACATTTTGCCGTTTTTATGCCAGAATTTCTCAAAACATTCCACAATTTATTTCTATTTATAGAATCAAAGGCCTTCCTAAAGTCTACAAATGCGACATAGAGCTTGGAGTTTTTTTCATAAGAAACTTTTCTACTATCGTGTATAGAATGAATATGTTGTCAACTGTACTATAACCCCTTCTGAAGCCTCCCTGTTCTTCTATATATTATCTTATTTTCCTTTTTGCCCATGCCCTGCTGAGAGACGTTTATTTAATATACTTGTATAGACCTTTCCAAGAACATCCATTAAGGCTATGCCCCTGTAATTATCTGGGTTGTTTGCATCACCTTTTTTATGGATAGGAACAATGATAGATCTGGACCAAGCAGTGGGAAACATTCCCTTTTGGAACAGCAGATTAAAAAGTTGTGTGTAAATAGTCAATGATAGGTTCGTTCACCTGTTTAAGCATTTCGTTTATAATCTTATCAGGTCCGGCGCTTTTTACCACCTTTTTTTAGATTTTTGAGACATTGTTTGACTTCTTCTTTTGAAATATTATCGTTAAATAAGGGTTCTTGAGTCTGATCGAATATTTCATCAGCTTCATTATCTTCTGTGTCAACTTCTTCAAAATCGTTAAAGACATGGAAAAAGTGATCGTACCACTGTTGAGAAGAAATATCGTTGTAAATCATTCTTTTCCTGTTGAGAGATCTGATAGTAGACCAAAATAGTTTCGGGTCATTTACGGATTCTTTTAATTTTAATAAAATTTGGTCTCATTATGATCGTTTTTTTTCTTTTTTCTTCCTTAGTTCAATGTATTCCTTTCGTGCCTTTACATAAGCATTCCTACGATCATCTAAATTGGTCTTTGCTCTGCGATGACTTTTTGAAGAGGCGTTTGACTTCACTCTTTTTCTTTTTACATTCCACATCGAACCAATCATCCACAGTCTTCTTCACTCTCCCCCACCATTCTTACCATGCATGCCGCTGCTCCATACAGTGATTTAACAAACAGATCAACACTTTCATTTATGTCGGTATTCATAACACTAGACACTTTTTCCATACATTCTTTGAAGTAATCTGATTCTAACTCATCTTTGTATAACTGGCACTTTTCATCCGACCACACACAATCTTCTCTTCCAAGCGTTCGCACTCTCTCTGTTCCATCTTCTCAGCGTATCCACTCTTCCATTTCAGCTCCACAGGTAGGTGCCATGAGTGCAAGCAATCACCAATGCTAACATCACAAAAAGATATCAAATCAGGGGAAACAATAAAATAATCGATGACACTTGAACCTTGAGTGGAAATAAAGGTAAATTCTCCATGGGGGTCGCTTATAGAACAACCATTCAGAATATAGAGATCGAAAAGCAAACACACATACTTAACAAAGAGTCCCCAAACCTATTTAAAAAAAAACACCATCTTTAGAACGTCGTCTTTTCGTGATATTTACATCAGCATCATTATCATCATCATCATCATCATCATCATCATCATCATCATCATCATCAATACATTCGTACATTCGTCATATTTTCAAAATTTGCTTGTTTCACACCCAGTTCTTGCGTTAAAATCACCACAAAACAATAAACAAACATCATCTTTCTCTATTATTGGCAACAAGCATTCTTCCATCTTTTCAATTCCGTCTTTCACTAAATAGTTATTATAGAATGGACTACCTTCTGGGGGAATATAACAAGCAACAAGTAAACAAATCTTTCGGCAAACCGAATAATATTCTATCTAGTCTGACGCAAACTAATTATCGCATCCCACATGCACTTGTTTTGCATACGGAGAAAATATGTTCTTGATTATCAGGAGAAGAACACCACCTGAGTTTTTCTTCCATGTTTGGATAAACGTTTTGCGGGGGCACTAAATTTAACAAAATCAGGGAACACATTGCAAAAAAAATCAAAAGAATTACCCACAAAGGTTTCAGTAAAACAAGCAAAGTCAAAAGTACTAACATAATTCATAAAGCATGCATCATTCAATTTATTAAACAGGTTTTCGACATTATAATTCAGAAAAGTGAAACTGCGTATCAGATGGCCGTGCCTGTCCTAGCGGTTTGTTGACCCAGATCGTAGTGTACGGAAATTGTTAGATGGGGAGGAGGGGGGAGGGGGGTGTAACATTATTTGACAGATATGTTCGCATCCCGGACTGCAGTCGATATTGCGCCGACGCTTTACCGCCACGTGCATTGCGTACATTGCTACCCCCTCTCTTTGAACTGTTCCCACCTCCCCTCCCACTCCCACTCCGCTCAGCACTGTCACGGACTGGTTCGTTTCTCTTTCTGTTTATATCTCGCGAAGAAACTGGGTCATGACAGGTCATGTGGTTGGGAGAAGGGGAATTCCGAATGGCGTTTAATCTGTCAGTAGTGTCGGGACACGCCCCCTTTTGTTTTCTCTGGTTGACTACCGGAATCGGCCACGAGAGAGAGAGAGAGAGAGAGAGAGAGAGAGAGAGAGAGAGAGAGAGAGAGAGAGAGAGAGAGAGAGAGAGAGGACATATTCAATGGACCATTTAGCGAAAGTGTTTCTTTGCCTATCTCGTGAATACCAATAATTCAGGGACGAAAAAAAATGCCAGACATTGATCTGACGTGAGAGAAACCACTGTATGAGCTAGAGAAAGGATGATGCGGGGGTGGGTAGGTGGGTGGGTGGGGAGGGACTGCTGGAAAGCAGAGGAAGGAAAGGGAGGGGGCACAAGATGTACTCTCTTCATGACTGGCCCAGGGTGTCAACAAGGGATCACTTCAACATTCCTTGCAGCTCATCTCTCTCTCTCTCTCTCTCTCTCTCTCTCTCTCTCTCTCTCTCTCTCTCTCTCATCTTCTGCCTGCCTGCCTGCCTGTCTGTCTGTCTGTCTGTCCGTTTGTCTCTCTCTTTCTTTCACTTTCTGTCTGTCAGTCTGCCTATCTATCTGTGTCTCTGTCTGTGTATCTTTCTCCTTCTCTCTCTCTCTCTTAGTCTCTGTCTGTCTGTGTGTCTGTCTGTCTGTCTCTCTCTCTCTCTCTCTCTCTCTCTCTGTCTCTCAATGAGTGAACCCTTTGGTAACTTTCACTTTCCTTAAAGGTGTCACGACACGAGCAAACTCGACCGCATACTTTTGAAGATACCATTCACGTTTGACCATACATGAATCATGGCATTACCACTGCCACGCATGGCAGAGTTTGACAATACATGGATCATGGCATTATCACTGCCACGCATGGCAGAGTTTGACCCTACATGGATCATGGCATTATCACTGCCACGCATGGCAGAGTTGGATCATGGCATCACCACTGCCACGCATGGCAGAGTTTGACCATGCATGGATCATGGCATCACCACTGCCACGCATGACAGAGTTTGACCATGCATGGATCATGGCATCACCACTGCCACTCATTACAGAAAGCAGGGCAGCAGAGTCTGTATAATAATACGCGTCCATTTCCCACGGCAATGACCACGACGGGTTTGACAACACGGAGATGACTGAGCAATCCAGTGAGGACCTTGAAGATCAGGTAGGGTGAACTTCTTCTTCCTCGTTCGCCTCCCGTTAGATGAGCAGCCCGGTGTCCTCGATGAAGGCTGCCATCCACCGCAGCTCCTCCATGAATATGAATAAAGTATGAATAAAGTAGCGCCTCCAGCACTCCAAATACAACCCAGAGGACAAATACCCTTTGCTAGGATAAAGGCAACAGGTCAAGATCTTCCGCCTGAGGACTGGACACAATCGCCTGCTCCACCACATGCACACAAATTTGGCATTGGACAGAGTGGAGAGTGCCCTTGTGGTGAGGGACCAATGACAACCGACCACATCCTTCAAGTCTGTATGACGCATGCATCATCCGGAAGGAAGTACTGGCCAACACCGACAGCAGTGGAAGCCTAGTTGCAAGTAGGGTAATCAATATGGTGCATCTCTCGTCCTTCTCTCTCTCTCTCTCTCTCTCTCTCTCTCTCTCTCTCTCTCTCTCTCTCTCTCTCTCTCTCTCACCTGAAGATTCCTTTTTCAGTATTTGATGCGGTCTGGTCTTCAGAGATGGAAACCCTTGCTTGGTGTGATTCTTTTTGCACCAGGAACTGTGGCCAGAGGCTATCTGCTCCCAAGAGTTTTCCTCTCTTGCTCCTAATGATATTTTTTAGAAATAAAAGTCCACGTTATATGCGTATTCAAAATACAGAATGATATGGTATTAATCCCGTTCGAAACCTATGACTGGTGTCCTATAAGCGATCAATATGCGTTCATTTTAAAGCAGATATCCACTCGTTTCCGTACAGTGGAAAACACCCATTAAATTGTGAGATATTGAAATGAGACAAATTATCAAAAAGAGCCTTACTCTGGCTAAGGTGTCCTATGTATGTGCATATCGTATGAAAATATAAACAGCGTAATATCGAGAGAGAGAAAATAGAAACAGCGTAAGAGAGAGAGAGAGAGAGAGAGAGAGAGAGAGAGAGAGAATATGAATATTTTTATTGAGGGTAAAATGGATAAGCTTACAGCTTTTTTTACACCATGCCCTCAAGAACAACAAAAGTAACAAACAACATTAAAATTAACATATAAATGATACACAAAAAGGAAACAATGAACAAGCTTATAACGACGAAACATGATTAACATAAATATTACCTAGTAACAAGGGCTAGAGAGAGAGAGAGAGAGAGAGAGAGAGAGAGAGAGAGAGAGAGAGAGAGAGAGAGAGAGAGAGAGAGAGAGAGATCTCAAGTGAGAAAAGTGCACTTATTTTTTGATTGAAACATGTCAGGCATTTTCTAATTACCTCACTGTGTTTGTTATTGCAATGGTTAGAGTACAGAATGGGACATACCCAAAACGTGAATTTTCTGGAGAGGAATTGAAGATAATTTAGATATATTTCAAACACCATGATAATTGGTATCACTGCTACGGTGCTAGCATTGAAAATAAAAGGAAATGGTATTCACAGAGGGTGATGGTGGTGATGGTTGTGATGGTGGTGGCAGAGGTGGTGCGGGTGATGGTGGTAGCATTTCAAAGCACGTCTCAGCGTTTATCCTGATCTGGGACAGATGAATTTCCTCCTCCTATCTTTGGCTTCCACCCTCCTCCCTCCATTCCCTCTCCTTCCCTACCTGCTCCACTTTCCCTCAACAGATACACATACATCCATGGTATACAGATGCGTAGAAACTGTTTGCGAAATTCATCTGTCCAAAGTTCTTAAATTAACTCTTATTCCATGGCTATACGTAAATATCAGAAGAAAAAAGGCTTAACATGACGTACTTAATTGATTGCTGAGAGAGTAGGTAATTCAGTGGATTTGTTTGTTTGCTTGCTTAATTCCTGAAAAGTCACTCCAACAATATGCCAACAAACTGTTTCTTAAAAAAGTGTAGAAAACTTGACTGTGTGTTTTTGAAGTTGGATAGACTTGATGGAGAGAGAACTGATTAGATTAAACCTGGCACACAGTTCATCCATTTTGACAATCATTTTTTTTTTTTTTTTTAGTGTAGCGAATCTTGCATCTTTTTGTGATCAGGAATTGTTTTCTTCGGGATTTTTTTTTTTTGCTGTTGTTTGGTTCATCAGGATTTTTTTTTCTTTTGCTGTTGTTTGGTTCATCTATTGTATCGATTTTTGGTCTAATTGTTCGTTTGTGGAACGCAAAATACGGAGAAGTAAACCCATAAGCAAAAAAAACACACACACACCCCCCACCACCACCTGCACACACCCACACTTGCACATATGCACACACACACACACACACACACACACACACACACACACACACACACACACACACACACACGCACACACACACACACACACACACACACACACACACACACACACACACACACACACACACACACACACACACACACACACACACATGAGAGAGGGGGGGGGGGGGGGAGAAAGAGACAGACAGACAGACAGATAGAGAGACAGACAGAGAGACACACAGAGAGACAGAGAGAATTCTGGTAATTAAACGACTCCTTTCAGGTCAACATCTCGAAAATTATTGCTCTCTTCTTTGTTTCTCTTGATTAGCCAATATTAAACGTTACAAAAAGGACAAAAAAAAAAACTTCATTATGTAAGAAAAAAAATCAACTTCTTCTGAGACCACATTAATCCTCATCGATTCCAAGAATAGTAAACAAATCACTAAGAAGGGGGAGGGGGGGCAGTTATCCAAGAGAAAGACTTTATTTGCAGTGAAGGTAAACATCTTCAACTGTCAAGACGAAACACAGACATCCAGTCAGCTGATCGGGTCCACCATGGTAACAAGTCATCAGGAGCTGTCCTCGAAACGTGGTGAAGCAAAGAGACAAATGGGTGGTGAGCTCTCAAGCGTGAACGCCTCTCTTTTCCTCTTGATCAGTTGCATGGCGTCTCCAGGTCAGCCGTTCATCACCACACAGTGTACAGCCATGGCGACGTCCCTTCTTTCTTCTAACCTGACGTAAGGAAAGGGACGACACCCTGTCATTTCTCGGAAGAAGATTGAGGTCCTATTTCCCTGCACTTCTTAGTGTAAATTTGAACATGCGTTGAAGTCTTTTTAAAAGTGTGTATGTGGCATTTGAAAGAGACTGTCATTTGCTTCATCATGCTGCATGTCTGTGCCAAGAACAATCCTTCTTCTCCTCCCCCTTCTCCTCCCCTTCCTCACCCCCCTCCTCCCTCCCCTCCTCATCCTCCACTTCATTCTCTCGTCCTCCTTTTCTCTTCTCTAGATTTCTTTCCTTTGGACAACTTAACAACTGCTTTCATTTTTCTGGTCATGCACCAGAGTCAGCAAAAACTGTGAACGAACCAGAGTAAAATGATTCATTTTATTTTCATTCTTTTTTAACACTATACTGATGAACACCCCCCCCCCCCCCCCCCCCCCCCCCACACACACACACACAGACACAATCACGCAGAGATAGAGCGAGAGAGAGAGAGAGAGAGAGAGAGAGAGAGAGAGAGAGAGAGAACTCACACAGGCCACACCAGATCATACCCCCCCCCCCCCCCCCCCCCCCCACACACACACACACACTAAAGGCTAGATAAATGACCAGGATAAGTAAATATCTACCTATCTTAACACACATCCCAACCTTCCCCTCTTGTCCCAAACACAGTCCTCTCTCTCTCTCTTTGCACACACACACACACACACACACACACACACACACACACACACACACGTACACGCACACACACAATAATACGTGTTTTTTTTTTTTCGTCTAAAAGCACTTATATTGAATAGACATATAGAACTAAAGAACTAAAGACACAACACACACACACACGTGCGCGCGCGCGCACGCACACAGACACACACACACACACGACACGCGCGCGCGCGCACACACACTACTAATGTACTTATACACCCAAGCTTCTTAGCATGGATTTTTATCAGGAAGGGATTAAACCCTAATGGAAGATACGCCTCACGTACGTGATAATGTATCACTCAGCCTCCCATTCTTCCAGGAGAAAAAAAGGCTTTATACGGAGCTCTACGTCAAGATATTCTGAATGAATGGCAGGCAAACCTTCATTAGCTGAGCTCTACGTCAATGAGAAGAATGTAAATTCCTTGGCGCGGTGATGTGACCACTGTCTCTGTGTCAAGATATTCTGATTTATTCTTGTGAGAATGGCAGGCAAACCTTCATTAGCTGAGTATGAAGGGAGGGCTTGTAGAGTGGACATCATGTGTCTTTGGAACAGTAATATGTAAAATAAATGTGGGTTCTCTTGTATTTACCTTTCTTTCTTTCCTTTCTTTCTGAGTACGCAGGCTGATACTCCTGTGGACACTGCGTATATAGACAGGCAGTGGAGTTTTGTGTGAATGACCTTTTTTCATCCCGCCATTGAGGCAGCCATACTCCATCTTCGGGGAAGGTGCATGCTATGTTCAATGTGTCATCCATACCAACAGCCGAACTGGCCTTCTCTTCCGAAAGTTGGTGATGGGATTTTACGTGTGTGCAAGATGTTGTGCGTGCGTTCACACACGGAACCTCGGTTTATAGTCTCATTCGAAGGACTGTATGGGAATGGAGTCAGAACCAATGTTAACTCCAAGGGAAAAATCCCCCTGTACCGAAGATACATTTATAGTAATATGATGCAGTATAATATCAAATTATGCATTATAAACAATGCAAAGTGCCACAATACACACACGCACACACACATGAGAGAGAGAGAGAGAGAGAGAGAGAGAGAGAGAGAGAGGCGTTTTTTTTCTTTTTCTGATCATGCCTACAGGAGTAAAAAATTAATCCATTCCACCATTAATAACTCTTTATTTGGTTTAATAAATCCTCTTCTCTTTATCTTGAGGTGCTTGGAGTAACTTTAAAATCACCTATCGTTTGGAGAATTCATTATATTGATTTCCAGATCATTTCTGTCTGTTATCATGCATGCAACAGTGTAAATTAAAGAAATTCGACACTTCATGAACCTCTTACGTGATAAATCCTTGCTGTCACACACCTGCACTGGTCCACAATAAAGCCAGTCAATACTTCAAGAACTCATTAGATTGTGTTTGAACTCTGATTTCTTGTGATGACGGGAATAGCCCCAAGAGAAGCCTCTCACACTTCAAGAACTCATTACAGTGTGTTGTGAAACGTTCTTTGTCGCCATGCCTGCGCCACTTCACGAACAGCACAGAGTAAAGAAGCATGGGGAAAGGAAAACAGATTCAGCTAAATGCCACACTCTGTAAGGGAGGGGATGAAGGGCTGGGCAGAGACCTGACCATGTGGAAGGGATGCAATAAAGAATTTGTTATTGAATTCTCTGAGGAGCAGTATGAGAGCAAGACTGAGAGAGAGAGAGGGGGGGGGGAGGGGGGGGGGGGGAGGGGAGAGACTCTCTTTCTCTCAATCCTGAAGATAGTAAGGACTGCCCATCTGTGGCAGGAGTCTTCGCTTGGTGTGATCCCTTTTGCACAAGGAACTGCAGTCCAAGACTGCCTGCTCCCAAGATTTTTTTTTTCTCTCTCTCTCTCTTGCACTACATGATTTTCTAATAAGAAAAGGCCTAGATGTATGTGTATTCAAAACACACACAAGATGCTGTGGTACAACTCTCATTTGAAACGTTCACCTAGTGAACTATAAGCAATCAAAGTACGTTCATTTTAGAGGAGATGTCCTCTGGTCGTAAATGACACAAGTGAAACAGCTTACCATCACATATTTGGTTGAGAGGGGTGGGTGATTAAATGGGTTTGCTTGTTTCTTTGCTTGCTTGCTTCCTGAGAAGACATTCCAGCAATGTTGGCACAGACTGTTTAGCAAAAGATGTGTAGATAAATTGGCTCTGGTGCTTTTAAAATTGAGTATGATTTATGGAAAGAGAATTGACCAGATTACAGCTAGCATGATTTTTGCTTTTTGGCAGTCATTCTTTTTACTTCAATTGTAGTAAAACCAGCATTGATTTTTGATCAGGGACTGTTTTTTTTAAAGATTTGTTTATGTGTGTTCTTTCCTGTTTTTCTCTATCATTCATGTCTATGTGAAAGGAAAATTACAGAGAAGTAAACCTAAACACTACTCTCCCCCCTTGCCTGCACACACACACACACACACACACACACACACACACACACACACACACATGGACACACACACACACACACACACACACACAGAGAGAGAGAGAGAGAGAGAGAGAGAGAGAGAGAGAGAGAGAGAGAGAATTCTATTAGTTAAATGACTTCTTTCAGATGATATATTCTCAAAAATGTTGCTCTCTTTTCTTTCCTTTTTTATTATCAGTTAGCCAATATTATGAAAATATTTAAGATATAAGAAAGAAAATCTTCATCACTTCAAGAAACAAATTATTCAAGTTCTTCTGTCGCCACATAAATCCTTCTTAAGTCCAGAAACGGTGAATGAAAGCATTATGAAGAAATAAAATGATCAGAGAGAAAGGACGTTATTTACAGTGAAAGAGAGAGCATCTTCAACCATCAAAGAAAAGCACAGCCACCCAATCAGCCAGTCGCATCCATCGTTGCAATAATTCTCTGCGTCCTGTCCTAAAAAAGCCAGTGAAGCATGGAGACAGACGGGTGGAGGGCTCTCAAGCGTGAACGCCTCTCTTTTTCTCTTGATCGTTTGCATGCCATCTCAAGTCAGCCGTTCATCACCATGCAATCTGCAGCCACAGTGACCTCCCCCCCCTCCGACAGAATGTAAGTAAGGGAAAGCCATTTTTGTCATTTCTGGTCAGGAGACAGAGTTCCTGTTTTTCTCACCACTTAATAGTGTCTATATTGAACATTAAGTCTCCCGACGGTGTATTTTGAGGTTTGAAAGATGTTTCACTGTCAGTTGCTTTCTATTGTTACTTATCTGTTCAAAGATAACTTTCCTCCTCCTCCTTTTTGTTCTTCTCTTATGTTATCCTAGATTTCCTGCTTGCCAGACAAACTATGTGATTGCTTTCTTTTTCCTGTTCATACACCAAAATGCTCCCAAGTATGAAAGATAGTGACTCACTTTTTCATGTCCTTCTTACCCATTTCTGATACACACACACACACATTGCATGTCTTAAATTGTTCAAAATGAAGGCACTCTACAATTAAATAACTTATTACATTGTGTTCTTGATTGTTTCTGCCATCATGACTGCAATAGCTCAATAGAAATCAATTCCATACTTAAATAGCCTATTACATTGTGCATGTTTAGTAAATAGTTTGTTGTTGTTTTTGGTCGTCATCATGGCTGCATAGTTTGAAATGAAGTAATGCCATATTTGCAAAGCTTTACAATTAAGTAGTGGGGAAAACAAGTGCAGGTTAACAATTCTTCCATCATTATAGTAATGACTTGGCAAAGATTTGGAAAAAAAAGAGAAAAAAATTGAAGATGAAGAAGAAATGGGAAAATATATATTATAAATATGAAAACCCTTCACTAGCTGCATGAGGCAACTATCATAAACCTTGTTGAAGACAGATCTATATGTATTGCCTACTCCGAGGCCTTTCATCTGCTCAGGCCTTTCATCCGCTGGATCGGACTCATCAGGGACACACAGCTGATTGTGTTTGTGTACTTTGGCGTCAAATAGAGACACACCACAGTCCATAATTCTGTGGTGTTTTCTCACACCAAGGGTTCAAAAAAAGAATCCAACAGCACTCCTAAAGCAGCCAGTGAAAGGTAGTAAATAAAAAAAGAAAATAAAAGTGTGGAGAGAAAAA
This sequence comes from Conus betulinus, assembly GCA_016801955.1. Classification (NCBI taxonomy): domain Eukaryota; kingdom Metazoa; phylum Mollusca; class Gastropoda; order Neogastropoda; family Conidae; genus Conus; species Conus betulinus. The sequence goes on from JADBJO010001523.1 coordinate 474,901, forward strand.
AAGTTGCTGAAAAACTAAAAACATTATGCAAACAGTATGAAAATGTAGGGGACAATCTTTGAGCCTATGCTTGAGGATCCATTTAAGGATGCAAGGGAGATCAAAAGATATGGAACAGTCTGAGTGGTCAGCTCTGCTGTTCTATAACCCAAGCATTGTCAGCGGCTAAGAATTGTGCAGAACAACCTTTACTTGGATTTTCAAAGCTTGTTAGATGGTACTCTAAAGCATTTTGTTTTCT
>JADBJO010001523.1:480141-482641 GCA_016801955.1 Conus betulinus
GCTGTATGTTGTCATACTTGGAACAGCCTCAAATGACACCAAACCACCTTCAAGAACAGTAAAGGGAATGACAAAGGTGTCAAAGAAAATCGGTCTCAGCGCATTGTCAGTTTGTTATTTTTTCAGCAAGAGAAGAATGGGTGTTTGGCGACGTGACGATGTCAAAATAATGCAGAAAGCAATAAACACTTCGTTGTTGAATTCGTTCAGGTGTAGCACACACACACACACACACACACATACACACACGCGCGCGCGCGCACAGACGCATACACGCACACACACACGTGCGCGCACGCACAAACACATATACACAGAGAGAGAGAGAGAGAGAGGGAGACAGCGACAAAGGCAGAAAGGCAGACAGAGACAGCGACAAAGGGAAAGGCAGAGAGGGAGACAAAGAGAGACAGACAGATAGACATACAGATTTGAGAGACAGACAGAGAGAGAGAGAGAGTCAGTCTCAGAGAGAGAGAGCATAATACAAAAGGAGTGAACTAAACGTAAATGATCAGCTCTTCCTTCTTCCTTGGGCATACAACTGTGTCTGAAAAGGCACCTACGAGCTGAGAACGAACAGAATGGATCAATATAATTCTACACATCCTTCTCGGCAAGACTTCAGAAATGGCCACAGCGGTGCTGGAGTCCACAGTGAACGGAACGGACAGGGTGAGGAGGGGCTAGTACTGTGAGGGTCATAACTTTAATCGGGCGCTATTCATTGCGGCCAGGGCGCTCATACCAGTCACGATGAAGGTACGCCTGTAAGCCATGTTGAAAAGACAGAATACTGCTCTTGCTGATTTGACTCAGTCACTTTTGGATCAATATCAACCTTTTTATGTTTACGTAAGTTTTTTATTTTAATTATTAGTTTGCACGCTTACTTGTTTGTCTTCACAAGAAAGATACAAAGAGAGCAACAGACGTTAAAAAAATATATAAACAGAAAGAGACTGAGAACAAGCTCTATTAGCCAACACTTTAAAAAAAATATTTATATATATAAACTAATAAATTCCAAGGATAAGTACCAAGCACCATTCCAACAACTTACAGAACAGCTTGGTATTGCAATGACTGCAAGAAATATTGAATTGTAAATAAAGCTTGCTCTTATGTTTTAGATTGTAGAAATTGGGGGTGACAAGCCTTCATATCTGCAGTGGTAGATAATTCTGCCTAACTGACAGTATGTGTTTGAGTGGGTGAATGGGGAATAATAAATGCTTCTCAAAATGAACCTTCAGCAAGCTTATAGTCTCCAAAGTGGGAAACAATTTCCAATGGGAAGGAAGCTCACCAACATATAAACTCCTGGTCAGATACCAGTATTTCGAAACCTGATTGTTTCTCTTCAGTGACCGCGGAAAGTGATAATTTGACTCCTCTGCCTTTTCGGTTTTTAAAGAATGCTATACCTGAAAAAGGCTGGTGTGCAATACCGTAGTATGTTTGTTGAGTTTTCAAAAAACCAACCAAAGGTGCCACCTAAGAAGTAAAAGAAAATCATGAAAGAGCAAAACAAGCTACATTTTCTTGTGAAAAGTAGAAAAATATAAAAAGATAACCTCTTAAGACACAAGTGCTGAGGGCCAGTTCTTGGAATGAATCCGCAAGGGACTAAATTACGATAAACTAATAAATTCCAAGGATAAGTACCGAGCACCATTCCAGCAACTTACAGAGCAGCTTGGTATTGCAATGACTGCAAGAAATATTGAATTATAAACAAAGCTTGCTCTTACGTCTTAGATTGTAGAAATAGGGGGTTATATATATATATATATATATATATATATATATATATATATATATATATATATATATATATATATATATCAAGAATACTACTAAAACGCCTAATAATAAAATTCTTAAAGTGCTCAACCCCTTGGGGAGCGACATCTGTTAAAAATAGTATGGTAAAAGGAAGTTTTAAAACTTCCTTTTACCATACTATTTTTAACAAATATATATATATATATATATATATATATATATGCAAGGGTATGTAAGCAGCTGAGAAAAAGTAATAATATTCCTGAAGAAGCCTTCAAAAAAGGCGAAAATTTGAAAATAAAAGAAGGGAAGACATTGAGTGGACGACTTCTTGATTTTGTATATATATATATATATATATATATATATATATATATATATATATATATATATATATATATAAAATAAAGGTAAAACCCTGGAACAACACCGCTCAATGATGTGTGGGTGCACTGCTGATCCAGAAACTGGCCAGTCAACAAGTAAAAAAATAAAAGCAGGCACACCAGCCACACACAAAAGACATGAAGAGTGTGTGGCTGGTGTGCCTGCTTTTATTTTATTTTTTTACTTATATATATATATATATATATATATATATATATATATATATATATAAGAATTGCTTATTATTATTCATACTAAGTTTTACTCGATTAGCCAAGGCTGAATTGCAAAAAGTGACTTTAAATGTTTTTGCGTGACTGACCCA
>JADBJO010001523.1:495141-500141 GCA_016801955.1 Conus betulinus
TCTCTCTCTCTCTCTCTCTCCTCTTCTCTTTCTCTCTATCACATGGTCCTCACCATTCCGCCGCCTGATCCCCCTCCGTTCTATTTGTTGAGCAATGGGTGGACATAGATATGGGGGGAATGCCTGTAACTTATGAAGATTGATGTTTGCAGTCTCCCTGGAGGAAGAGGAGCCCGCCGGAAGAAATGAGGGCGTTCATTCATTCACACGTACATAAGTGGATGTATGCAAAATAAAAGAAGAAGAAGAAGAAATAAAGCGGCTCCATGAGCCTGGCCCTAGAAAAAAAAAAAAAAAAAACCCCTTCAAATCGTGATTTTGAATCCCACCATATATTTCTGTCTCTTATCTCTCTAGCTCTGTTTACTGTCCGTCAGTCAGTCTGTCTGTCTGTCTGTCTGTCCGTTTTGTCTGTCTGTTTGTCTGTCTGTCTGTTTGTCCGTTTGTCTGTCTGTCTGTTTGTCCGTTTTGTCTGTCTGTCTGGTCTGTCTGTCTCTCTGCCTCTCCTCTCTCTCTCTCTCCTCTTCTTTCCCTCTCTCTCCAAAAGGTTGAAATTCATCAAAATACATTTGGAAAAAAAAAGAAAACATGGAAAACATGGCAACTGCAGTTTTGAAAAGTTAGAAATCTCTGGAATACACAAACAGAGAAGAAGGGGGGGTAGGTGGGATCGAAGAGAGACTGAGACAATAACAAAATTAGAAACAGAGAGGGACATAGCGATCAGGATAGAGAAGACGGATATATAATCTTCTTCAACCTCTTTCTTCTCCCCCTCCTCCCTGTCATTATGTTCATCGTCCCATCGTCATCGTCATCGTCATCGTCATCGTCGTCATCATCATCATCATCATCCATTAACATCTTTTTCTTCTACTACTTCTAATTCTGCTACTTCTTCTTGTTCTCCTTCTTTTTCTTTCTTCTCTGTACCTTCTCTCCTCCTACTTCTCCTTCCTTTTCTTCTCTTCTGTTTCTTCCTCCTCCTCCTCCTCCTCCTCCTCCTCCTCCTCCTCCTCCTCCTCCTCCTTCTTCTTCTTCTTCGTTGATTGAGAGCAGAAGAGGGAAGATAGTCATGATGATGAGGGTGAAGATCAAGATCCCTGAAGAGACTGTGAACCCTTGTATGAACAAGTTATATGCCAGCTTCACTGGGACAGAAGGCGGTGCGCGTGAACATTCCTCTGCTTGTGGTGCATTCACGACAGTTTTCGCTTACAGCAGACTTAGACCATGCCAGACAATTGCAGGCGATCTCCATTGAAATTCTCTGTGGATTTCGTCATTCACTTTGATGAGTCTTTGTTCTTTTCCCAAGCAAAGACAAAAAAAGGAATCAAATTACAATGTCCTTTGTCTTCGGAAATTTGGCAGAAGATGTTCTTTCGTCTTTTCCTATACGAGGAAGGGGATGCGTGTAAACTGTTAATTGATAAAATCTTGTTTCGTTTTTGATATGCTTCGTCTCCAAAATATTGTCTTTAAAGAGTAAAACAACTAGTAAAGACTGTAAACATAATATTGTGTTTGTAAACAAAATATTTGTGGCTGTCGTGTTTTTTTTCCATATAGAATATCGAGCAGAAAAATCACACAATCTGCGCTGGTTACTTTTCCACAACTCACGTAGGAACTTGAATAATACCTATGAACCGGTCAGAAAATCAGGAATCAAATCGAAGAACAGTCCATGAAAATTATTTTTCTAAATTTGTCTGTATATATTAAACCCACAATTTAACGTTGGTGGGCTGGATAGCCGCCTTGGTGTCACGACAGCTTTATCGGCTGCACGTGCATCGCAAGGCCAAACCCAGAGCGTGCCAAAGTTTTCCTCTTCAGTCTTTAAATTTTTGTTGAAGTGTGTGACTTCACCTTTGCTTTAGCGAATAACCGTCAAAGCCTTTAAGGTGAATTCACTACTTTTGTTCTAAAAACTCCATCGGTAAGAATAGAGAGGAGTGGGGTGGCGTAGGGGAGAGGAGGGTGGATGGGTAGCGGGGGTGGGGGGTGGGGGTTGGGAGGGGAGCTAGAATCCACTCAGGTCTTGTTTCGGCATAGGCGTGGAAGATGAACTTCTTCTTCTGCGTTTGCAGGCTGATACTCCTGCAGGCACTCCCTATATGGACAGGCAAGTATTTGTCCCATCTGCCCAACAAAGGGCGTGGAGTTTTTGTGTGTATGACCGTTTTTTTATCCCGCCATTAAGGTAGCCATACTCCATCTTCGGGGAAGGTGCATGCTGTGTGTAACGTGTCATCCATACCAACGGCCAAACTGGCCTTCTCTTCCGAAGGTTGGTGATGGGATTTTATGTGTGTGCAAGATGTTATGCGTGCGTTCACACACGAACATCGGTTTCTAGTCTTATTCGAAGGACTGTATGGGAAATGGAGTCAGAAACTAATGTTAACTCTGAGGGAAAAAATCCCCCTGTACCGAAACGGCCCGGTGGAGTTTCGAACCCGCAACCATTGGATTACGAGTCCGGCGCACTACCAACTGAGCAATTCCGGCCCCCGTGGAGGATGAACAAACATGGGGGAAGTGGCAGGGGCGGATTCTGACAAGGCATACACCTGCAGTATCCCACAGGACCACAGAACGTGGCATGTGACATGTTTGGCGAATGACACACACCTGTCCATTAGTCTCGCAGTGGTTGGCGTGCAGTGGACAGTTCACAGCTATGCTTCTAATGGACTGTATCAGCACTGACAGGAAACAAAATATTGTCCATTGTCCAGGTAAAATACGATAGCCTTTATGGAGGACTACATATACACACTCGCGTGCGCGCACAGAGAGAGAGAGAGAGAGAGAGAGAGGAGAGAGAGAGAGAGAGAGAGAGAGAGAGAGAGAGAGGAGAGAATCTCCCCAACGTCCCCAACGGTTCCATGTGGTTGGATGAAACTGAACGCACAAAGATACATACTGTTACTGATCGTTCAGATTTATTGAATGTCCATTTAACTCTGTTCAGAGACGGTCAACCGTTTCAGTAGAGATGGATTCCATCCTTCTCTCTCTCTCCTCTCTCTTCACTGCACTCTCTTCCTTCTCTCTCTGTGTCTCGGTCTGTTCTGTCTCTCTCTGTCTCTGTGTCTGTCTGTCTGTCTGTCTGTCTGATCTCTCTGTCGTCTCTTTGTCTATGTCTTTCTCTGTCTCTGTCTCTATCTCTCCTTATGTCTCTCTCTCCTTCTCTGTCTCTCTCTGTCTTTTCTGTCTGTCTCTCTGTCTCTTTTGTCTATGTCTTTCTCTGTCTCTGTCTCTCTCTCTCCTTATGTCTCTCCTCTCTCTCTCTCTCTCTGTCTCTCTATCTCTCTCTCTCTTTCCGGTTTCCCTCGCCTCCCTCCTTTCTCGTCTTACCTCTGTCCATTTTTGACTGTCTGTCTGTCTGTCTCTGTCTCTCTCTCTCTCCTCTGTCCTGTCCTGTCTCTCCCTCTCCCCTCCCCCCCTCCCCCCCCCCCTCTCTCTCTCTCTCGTTTTAAATTGTAGGTTCGTGTCCACATGACTGTTTTGTTATACAACTCAGTTTTCTACTCAAATACTGTCCGCCTACATCATCGTCAAAAATGTATATTTGACAGAGAACGAACAGGAAGAACGATGAAAAGGAATGAGAATGCAAGATAAAATGTTAGCGAAGAAGAAAGAAAGAAAAGAAGGAAAGTGAGAGAAAGAGACAGACAGACAGACAGACAGACAGACAGACAGGTAAACAGACAGAAAGACTAATAAAGACACAGGTACAAAGACAGAGAGACAGAAGAAAGACAGACAGAGAGGCAGAGAGGACAGATACAGAGAGGCAGGCCAAAGGCAGACAGGCAGGCAGACAGACAGATAGAGACAAGGAGAAAGGCAGACAGAGAGAGAGAGAGAGTGAGAGAGAGAGAGAGAGGGAGATAGATAGACAGACAGACAGACAGAGGACAGACAGACAGACAGATGGACAGACAGACAGACTGAGAGACAGACAGACAGAGAAGAGAGAGAGAGAGACAGACAGACAGACAGACAGATAGACAGACAGAGACAGACTGACAGACAAATAGACAGGCAGACAGAGAAGAGACAGACAGACAGACGAGAGAGAGAGAGAAGAGAGGAGAGAGAGAGAGAGAGAGGAGACAGACCAGACAGAGAGAGAGGGAGGGAGAGCAGACAGAGACAGAGAGAGACATAGACGCAGAGAGAGAGACAGAGAGGACAGAGCCAGAGAGACCAGAGAGACAGACGGACAGAGACACGAGAGAGAGGAGAGAGAGAGACGAGAGAGAAGGGGGGTCAGAGAGAGAGAGGAGAGGGAGAGAGAGAGCGAGAGGAGACAGACAGACAGACAGACAGACAGAGACAGAGAGAAAACCAGACAAACAGAAAGAAATACGACAGACTGACAGACAGACAGAGCAAAACCACCCGGAAACCTTAAGCAAAAAGGATTCTAAGAGGTCTGGAACGGACTAATAAATCTCCTGTTATTTAATTTTGTCGGGATGGGGACAGAAACAGCCCACACATACTGTACAGACGGAACAGAGAAACAGGACACACAGATTACACAGACCGACAGAGAGAAACAGACACACAGATTAATACAGACAGACAGAGGAACAGACACAGAGATCAAACAGAAAGGGACAGATGGACAGACACACAGATTATACAGACAGACAGAGGAACACGCAGATTATACAGACAGACAGAGGAAACAGACACACAGATCATACAGACAGACAGATGGACAGACACACAGATTATACAGACAGACAGAGGAACACGCGGATTATACAGACAGGCAGAGAACAAGACACACAGATTATACAGACAGACAGAGGAACAGACACACAGATCATACAGACAGACAGATGGACAGACACACAGATTACACAGACAGACAGAGGAAACACACAGATTATACAGACAGGCAGAGAAACAGACACACAGATTATACAGACAGACAGAAACAGACACACAGATTATACAGACAGAGGAAC
>JADBJO010001523.1:502641-505141 GCA_016801955.1 Conus betulinus
GTCCATGTTGTAGTATAGAGGATAGCCTGCAAGATGTTCAGTGACTGTGTCCGTGTTGTAGTATAGAGGATAGCCTGCAAGATGTTCAGTGACTGTGTCCGTGTTGTAGTATAGAGGATAGCCTGCAAGATGTTCAGTGACTGTGTCCGTGTTGTAGTATAGAGGATAGCCTGAAAGATGTTCAGTAACTGTGTCCGTGTTGTAGTATAGAGGATAGCCTGCAAGATGTTCAGTGACTGTGTCCGTGTTGTAGTATAGAGGATAGCCTGCAAGATGCTCAATGGCTGTGTCCGTGTTGTAGTATAGAGGATAACCTGCAAGATGCTCAGTGACTGTGTCCGTGTTGTGGTATAGAGGATAGTCTGCAAGATGTTCAGTGACTGTGTCCGTGTTGTAGTCTTGAGGATAGCCTGCAAGATGTTCAGTGACTGTGTCCGTGTTGTAGTATAGAGGATAGCCTGCAAGATGTTCAGTGACTGTGTCCGTGTTGTAGTATAGAGGATAGCCTGCAAGATGTTCAGTAACTGTGTCGTGTTGTAGTACAGAGGAAACCTGCAAGATGTTCAGTGACTGTCTGTGTTGTAGTATAGACGATAGTCTGCAAGATGTTCAGTGACTGTGTCCGTGTTGTAGTATAGAGGATAGCCTGCAAGATGTTCAGTGACTGTGTCCGTGTTGTAGTATAGAGGATAGCCTGCAAGATGTTCAGTGACTGTGTCCGTGTTGTAGTATAGAGGATAGCCTGCAAGATGTTCAGTGACTGTGTCCGTGTTGTAGTATAGAGGATAGCCTGCAAGATGTTCAGTGACTGTGTCCGTGTTGAAGTATAGAGGATAGCCTGCAAGATGTTCAGTGACTGTGTCCGTGTTGTAGTATAGAGGATAGCCTGCAAGATGTTCAGTGACTGTGTCCGTGTTGTAGTATAGAGGATAGCCTGCAAGATGTTCAGTGACTGTGTCCGTGTTGTAGTATAGAGGATAGCCTGCAAGATGTTCAGTGACTGTGTCCGTGTTGTAGTATAGAGGATAGCCTGCAAGATGTGCAGTGACTGTGTCCGTGTTGTAGTATAGAGGATAGCCTGCAAGATGTTCATTGACGTATGTCCGTGTTGTAGTATAGAGGATAGCCTGCAAGATGTTCAGTGACTGTGTCCGTGTTGTAGTATAGAGGATAGCCTGCAAGATGTTCATTGACGTGTGTCCGTGTTGTAGTATAGAGGATAGCCTGCAAGATGTTCATTGACGTGTGTCCGTGTTGTAGTATAGAGGATACCCTGCAAGATGTTCAGTGACTGTGTCCGTGTTGTAGTATAGAGGATAGCCTGCAAGATGTTCAGTGACTGTGTCCGTGTTGTAGTATAGAGGATAGCCTGCAAGATGTTCAGTGACGTGTGTCCGTGTTGTAGTATAGAGGATAGTCTGCAAGATGTTCAGTGACTGTGTCCGTGTTGTAGTCTTGAGGATAGCCTGCAAGATGTTCAGTGACGTGTGTCCGTGTTGTAGTATAGAGGATAGCCTGCAAGATGTTCAGTGACGTGTGTCCGTGTTGTAGTCTTGAGGATAGCCTGCAAGATGTTAATTGACGTGTGTCCGTGTTGCAGTATAGAGGATAGCCTGCAAGATGTTCAGTGACGTGTGTCCATGTTGTAGTATAGAGGATAGCCTGCAAGATGTTCATTGACGTGTGTCCATGTTGTAGTATAGAGGATAGCCTGCAAGATGTTCAGTGACGTGTGTCCGTGTTGTAGTATAGAGGATAGCCTGCAAGATGTTCAGTGACGTGTGTCCGTGTTGTAGTATAGAGGATAGCCTGCAAGGTGTTCAGTGACGTGTGTCCATGTTGTAGTATAGAGGATAGCCTGCAAGATGTTCAGTGACGTGTGTCCGTGTTGTAGTATAGAGGATATCCTTGGGAGCTGTGTCCTAGTTCTTAGGATAGCCTGCAAGATGTTCAGTGACGTGTGTCCGTGTTGTAGTATAGAGGATAGCCTGCAAGATGTTCAGTGACGTGTGTCCGTGTTGTAGTATAGAGGATAGCCTGCAAGATGTTCAGTGACTGTGTCCGTGTTGTAGTATAGAGGATAGCCTTGGGAGCTGTGTCCTAGTTCTTCATGAGGCCTGCTGTGGACACACTGCCGGTGCTCCAGCTGGGTGTTCGGCAGCATTTGGAGGGTGGGGAGGGGGGGTGCGGTCCTGCTGTCTGCTGTCTGCTGTTGAGGCATGGCAGTTGCTGCTCATCGCAGGTGACTCTTGGCTCATCAAGGGTCAATTTATAGATGTGATGATTATGACAATCACCACGACCATGGCGATGATGATGATGATAATATAATTGAAGATGATAAATGATGTTGATGATGATGTCAACATGATAACAATGATAATGGGAATATTAATGATAGTAACAAGAACCTCTACAATCATAATAATAATAAAAATGATAATAATATAGCTACAACAACAAGAAACAAAATAATAATAATAGCTACAACAACAACAAA